>PVIJ01007915.1:0-45602 GCA_004024925.1 Scalopus aquaticus | reverse complement strand
CACGGCACCCTGCCCACCGCACTCTGAGGTCTGAACCCCGCCTGTCCGTCTGCCTCTGACAATGAGCAACTCCCTGGAGACAGGCAGTCACCCAGAAACCCCAGGGGACAGAGCCACCCCCAGGCCTACGCCGTGCCCAGAGTGCTGGGGACAGACCTTGCAGCAGGCCAACCCTCTGCTCACCTTTCTGGGACAGGGGATCGAGTCTCTCTCAACCCTGGGGAAATCCGCTGGGGTCTGCATGGTGGGGCGCAAGCCGGTGGCCAGAGGGCCCTGCTACTTCCCTTACTTCTGCTTTTTTCAGGCTTACTGGCCCAGAAGGCAGGGTCCCTGACCCCCTCCTTCTCACTTCCCTCTCTGCAGGGAGGAAGGACAGAAGATGGGTCCGGTGATGAGGAGGGGACAGTGTAGACCCCAACATCATGACTCCAGGGGGTGCCTAGGGATAGAGGCCTCCTTGTCTCCTCTGATCTGCCTCTGGAGACTGGAACTCAGACAGAAGTCACAGGGTGACGGGACTGTGGCAGTGTGGACACCCCAGCACCTGCAGAGATCCCCGAGAGAGCGCGGGGCAGAAGGCAGCGAGGTCACAGTCCCTGGCTGCCCTGGCCCAGAGCACAGACCCTCGCTCACCGTGACCTGCGGTGGCGGGGCCCACCCAAAATGGCAGCCCACAGAGCAGGCGCCCTCAAGCTCAGTCCCGCCCTCAATAAGTCTGCCCGTCCCGGACCCCGAGAGGGCGAGGGGCAGGCCCTGGCAAGGCCCTCACTGAGGTCTGAGAGGAGCAGGCTCTGGGGCCTGGGGTTCCCGACCAGGCACAGCCCGTTCCCACGTGGCCTAGCTTATCGCTCACACCAGCACACCCACAGGAACTGACACACACACAAACACACAGTCAGTGATCGGAAACCGTGTCCACAGACATCCCCGATGTGGAAACACACGCCCCCAGGCGCTCATGGACTTCCCCTTCCGGTCCTCACAGGCCTCCTGGAGCAGTGCAGTGATGGCTGCGGGGGGTGTGAGGGTACTCCTTAGTCTGAGGCCTCTTACCGCACCCCACTTCCACAGGCAGGGGTCTGGAGGCTGGAGCAGCCCCAGGAACCCCAAAATTCTTAGGTCCAGGGCCAGATCAGTGGCCCAATCTTTGAGTCCCTCAGGAGAGGAAGACGCAGGGTACAGGAAGGAAACAGTCTCAGAGCTGCCTTCACCAGAATGTGTGTGGAGGGCCTGTGAGGCCTCTGGTGGCAGGAGGGGGGAGCACAGGCACCAGCCCACACCCCCTGGTCCCTGCCCTATTCCCCCTATAGATACTTCCTCTTTTTTTGACTTCCTCCCACAAGGCAGCTGGGAGAGAAGCCCAGAGACCACCCCCCCACCCCCCCAAGACTAACCCCTGGCACCAAGGTCCCCACCTGGGCCTCCTTCTACGAGCTGCTGCCAAGTCCCTAACAGACCAGGTCAACAACTTCCCCTTCTCCAGCGGGCGGCACCTGCAGGGCCTCTCAGGCACTGCCCCCTGTAGCGGAACAGATGCCCCAGAAGGGTCTCCCAGCACGGCTCTGGGCAGGTGAGGAGGCGTCCACAGTCCGCCGACGTCCCGGAGGGGTCATAGCCCCGGACAGGCATGGAGTGATAATGAGAATTGTGTCTCCCAAAGACCAAGCACTCCGCGCTACAGAGCATCTGCTCCTTCAACCTCGGCGATGTGGGTGCTGCCAGGCCCTTTGCCTCAGCTCCAAGGAAGGAGGTATCACCCCATTTTCAGAGACGTGGAAAGCCGAGAAAGTGACCTGCCCAGGGCCAGCCAGATAGAAAATGAAAGGCCACTCCGCTGGTGTTCAAAGTCTACGCTCTGGAGCATTTCATTCTCGCCTTCCCTGCAAGGACGTCGGACGTCACGCGGGGCCGCCAGCTCCCTGTGCGTGCCCAGGCCAGGAAGCACACGCTAAGGCTAACTCTGGTCTAGTCCCCCCCACATAAGTACGTGGTGACTAAACACCACTGTCCCTCCTCAATCATGGTGCTGTGGGTGCGGAGAGCAGGTACTATCTGCCCAGCGGGCTCAGGAAGACCTTCCAGAGAGGGGCCGTGCAACTGGACCCTACAGATGAAAAGGAGTCGACAGAGGAGGCAAAGAGTTCGTGTAGAGCCGCCAATGTGAGCGAGAGGCTGAGGCAGGGAAAGGTCCAGGTGGGAAGTCCAGAACCACCCGCTTACTAGTTGAGTGCTCCAGGCAAATCTCTTCCCCTACCAGAGCCTTAGTTTTCTCCTCTGTAAAAGAGAGACTAAAACCAGATACTCCACCCTGAAAAGGTGGTATCTAGAAGCAAAACGGGCCACAGAGACAAGGGAACATTGTAAACAGAGCTTCTCCCTGGATGCATTGGGAAGACTTACTGTCGTGGGGTCTCCTCTGGGCAGGCGGAAGGGACAGCGCCCAGCTGCGGGAGTCTCAGGTGCTGGGAGGGCGGGTGGGCCTACCCTGGCCAGTTCAGGGGACACTCCCCCAACACCTGAGATTACCCAAGGCTCCCCAAAGCCCAAAGTCACATCCTGCCTGAGCTCCGGCCAGGGGAGCATGAGGGATCCGGAGGGATCAGAGTTTCATAAACAGGAAGAGAGGAGGAGAGGGGGGAGACACTCAGCTCTCAAAATAGACCTGCAGGCGCTTCAAAGGGGTCCAGCTCCGGAGATAGCCAGGGGGAGGGGGACCTGGGGTGCCCAGTCCACCCCAGGAAGGGAGGGAGGGTGAATGAGCCCCAGTGTGCCTCGGGGTACCAGGTGGCCTGGGGCGGAGGGGGTCCAGGCTGCTCTCATCTCGACCAGCTGCCCATGCCACGGCTGCCAAAGCCCACTCCCCCTTCTGCCTGAAACGACGAAAATAAACACGCCTGAACACCAGTCTTGCAGGCGTCTCTGCTTTCTAGGCATCGCATTCCCTCATCTGGTGGCCTTGAGAGCTGGACTCTGGTCTCCTATTGCAAGAAAGAATCTGAGCCTCAGAGGGGCAGACACAGTGCAGGTTAGAAGGCCAAGAAGAAAGAGGGTCGGATTCTGAACCCGGAA
The DNA here is from genome assembly GCA_004024925.1 of Scalopus aquaticus. NCBI lineage: Eukaryota > Metazoa > Chordata > Mammalia > Eulipotyphla > Talpidae > Scalopus > Scalopus aquaticus. The sequence continues at coordinate 42,533 of PVIJ01007915.1, read as the reverse complement.
CAGCTGACTCCCCAGTTCCCCTTTCTGCCTCTTCCCCCTGGAAGCCCCACTTCTTTCTCTGCTCACAACCTGCCCACCGAGGCCCAGCCAAATGCCCACCCTGCAGGAAGGTGGCCTGGTGCTGCAAAGCCCACCCCAACTCTTCTGACTCCCGCCACATTCAGCAGCAGCCATCGGTCTGGTCCACTGCAGTCCTGAGCTCAGATGCCACTGAGAAATGTGGGCACCTGCAAGGTGGTGTATTTCTCTGCCCAACGTGGGACCCGGCACAGAAGGGCAGTTCCGTGCGCCCACAGCTGCATTCTCCCCCTCACGGCACCCACCACACAGCTTTCCTGTTTCTACCCTCTCCCCAAGACGGGAGCTCCCTGAGGGTGGGGGTGTTGACTATTCTGGGGTCTCCCAGACCCAGCAGGTGTACAGAAGGTCCGCTGGAGCCCAGGCCTGCAGGCAGCTCATACCACTGCACTCGTGATGCTGTTCTCAGCTGAGGCTGCACACCCAAAGTGGATCCTGGGGATACTGGTGGCACTTGGGGGGTCATAGGGCCACAAAGCTCCTCCTCTTCAGCATTCCACATTCCCTGGGTTGTGAGGAATATGGGTCCTGGGTCAAGCAAAAGCTGATCCCCATTGCCCACTAGCTATATGACAAATGAGTGTCCTCAATTGTCAACTGAGGGTAGTAACAATCTCACCCTCCAAGGGTGCAGTAAGAACCGAACGCCAAGCTCTGATGTGGTGCCAGGGAAGGCACCTTTCTCTTCCTTAGTGTGCCATCTGAGGCTCTGCTCACCACCCACCTCCAGCCCTATCTCCCTTCTCGCCCCAGGACCCTCTACCCCAGAGCAGAAGTCACAGACTGGGAACCCAATGCAGGTGACCTGCTGGGTAAGCGCCTGCCCTCTCCCAAGCAGCCCCTGCAGTGCTTTAGGTGAGAAGCGGGATCATTATCAACTCCCCCAGAGCTGCAAGCTCCCTTGTAGCCCCCCAGAACCTCAGCCACGAGGTCTGAATATCCTGGTTCTCCCATGGAGGCCCACAGCCCTTCACTGTGTTACGAGGCAACGAGGGGCAACTACTTGTGAGAGGAGAGCGTCCAGACATGGGCCAAGACAAACCAAGGGCCCGGTCCACACTAGAGAGTTTGGTGGCCCACAGTTGCCAGAGTAACCAACAGAGGAGGGAACAGGAGCTACCCCTTTTATCTGAGGAGGCTCAGTCAAGGTAAACATCAGGACCAGTCCTGGGTGTATCTCAAAGGTCAAGTTTATGGCAGCCCTGGTGCAGAGGTGGACCCCGGCCTGGAGGGTAAGGCTCGGCAGGAAGTGGAGCTGAGCGATTCACGCTGCTGGTGCTGAACGTGCTACGTGCCGGGCTGTTACCACCTTGTCTGTCCCTCACCCCGCTCCTGTGAGGCTGGAACTGTCTCCCTACCTTTCAGCTAAGGGAAGAGACTAAGAAGCATGAAAAGCTTCAAGTGTGACAAGCAGGGAGAGCCGGGATTTGACTCGGATCTACTCCACAGTCAGAGCCCAGATCTGCCCTGCCTGGGCAGCCTCCAAAGTCCCAGGCAGCAGCTCTGTGACCTAAGGTTCTCAAGAATCGAATGGGGTGTGGTCTTTCTCCACCTAGAGATGAGAAAGTCCTGAACTGGGGGGACCAGGACCCACCCAAGTCACATAACAGTCTGTCAGGCACTTTCATCAACGCACAAAGCCAGCAGTGGGGCCGGGGGGCCCCACCAGGCGAGAGAGACCACCAGGTTCCCTCAAGCAGCCAGATGCTGGCAGGTCTCTCCGGGCCCACTTCTGCAGAGGAGAGCAGCATGGCAGCCTGAGCTCTCCCTCACTCTCAGCCTCTCCTAACACTGGCCCGCCAGGAGTAAAGAAAGCAGGAAAACGGTGGCCTGGGAGATACGTAACCACAGTTCCAGCCTGGATTTTGCTCCTGACCCTTTCTGGGCCACAGTTCCCTCACCTGATAAACAGGAAGGCCGGAGCAAGCGGGCGATGTCTTTGCATAGGACTGCCTCGAGGATGATGGGACCAGGGCAGGAAGGCCGCGCTGGGCAAAGGGCCAAGTGGCCAGAGCCCCACACTCAGGTGCGATGAGCAGACCTCCCTCTTCCTCCATCACCAAGCAAACTGTCCCGCCCAGTGCTTAGCTCAGGCAGTCCTGGGTCTCACCTTGGATGGCTGAAGCCCAGCTTCTTCTCCTGAGGCCTGTCCATTCTGGAGAAGAGAAGGTAAATTGGGGAACACTGTCAGAACTTACCAGTGTGGGACAAAGCAAAGACAGACCCTGAGGGAACCCTTCCCATACTCCCCCACCCTCCAGGCCCTGGATGTTCCCAAGAGCTAGGGAGGCCATGGAGGCAGGAGTTCCGGGTGAGGCTCCTCAACTTTCAGGTTCACAATGAAGGTGCAAGTATGGAGCCTCCTGCACAACCCCCACAGAGCATTTCCCGACCCTCCCTCACGCCTGCTCTGTCTGGCAAACAGCATCCCCAAGGGAGAAGAAAAGGACCAGAGACGAACTGTGACTTGGTGCCAACTGGTCAACTACAAGCGGCCTGTTTCCCAACGGGTAACTCGGGGGTCGTCACAGCCCCTCCCAGAGTTGCTGTCAGGATGGAAGGAGACCAAGGCTGGGCAAGTGTCCAGCCCAGAGATGCTGGCTGCCCTGGCCTGGCCCTCCCCTGCCCCTGCCAGGCAGAATCACCACCGTGTCCCTTCACTGTGCCGCTTGTCACACTGCAGGGACTGTCTACACACAGGCCTGTCCTTCCTAACAAGTGAGGCGTCCTGCGAGGGCAGAGCTCAGGGCTGGTGCTAACAGCTGCTCCTTCCCGGCCCCTGCCACATGCCAGGCACTGGGCTCAGTGACTCACCTGTGGCACCACAAAATCCTTAGGACATTTGGGGTGGTGGGGAGGGAGGACCAGTCCCCATTTGTTAGAGGGGGAGACTGAGGATGGCACCTGATCAGTGGGGATTCAAAATCTGGCCTCTGCACTCAGGAGGTGCTCTGAGAAGGTCAGCTGAAGAGCTGCCCACACCCAAGCTGGGGGGTTACACGCAGGGGAAGGGTCCCGGAGCCCACCTCTGGGCAGTGCTGCCTCTTCCATCTCCAGACCACACCGTCAGGTGGGCACTGTTCAAACGCACCCTTTGCTGGGAGACAGGGAGAGACCGACTCCATCTGGGCTTCGGGAAGCTGGACGAGCTGGACCCACCCCGCCTGCCAGAGCATGCGGAGGCGGACAGCAGGTCCCCAGCAGCCAGGCAAACCCACCCTCCAAGGCTCAGGACTCTGGAGTCAGGGGCTGGGTCCCCGGGACAGCTGTGCCTGCTGCTGCAAGCACCTGTGCGCTGCCCATTGCATAATCTCCCTGCCCGGAGCAGCCCCTGCCCCAGGCCCCTCCCACATCCCAAAGCCCCCCCAGGGGCCAGGGCCCCGTAGGCCCCCACCACACAGGCAGCTCCTCGGCAGCTCCCAGCAGCCTGGGGAGGGGCTGCCTTGATTAGGGCTGGGCTGGGGGGAGACCGGACGCAACTGTAGATTTGAGTTCTGCCTCACCGGGTGTTCTAGACTCTGAAAATTACTCCCACAGGTGACAACAGCCTACACGATGGCCCCCTGCCAAGCCTGCCCCCGAGAAACCCTCACCCCCCCAAAACTCCTTGCACTTGAGCGACCCGCTCTCTCCTCATGGGTCACTCCCTCACCAGCTCCCAGGGAGACCCTTCCATGCCCCAAGCCCCAAGCACTGCCACGGCTTTAGACAAAAATATAAGAGAAGCTGCGAGAATCTCCAAAACAAGAAAGTAGGTTCTGGAAGCTGACCTCAAGGGTTCCAGTTCTGGCATCTAGCACCTGAATGACCCTGAGAAGGTGACTTCCTCACCGGTGAAGTGAGATAAATGTCATGTACCTCACCAGGTGGCTGCAAGAAGCAAATAAAACAGTGCCTACGAAGAGATACACCTGAGATGTAACTGATCCGCAACCAATGGGCGACTCTCGAGCTGACCTGAGCAACCTGAGACCCCGAACGGAACAGCTCCCTGGCCCGGGCACATGCACGTGTCCTCCACCAAGAAAATCCTCCCAGTGGCTGACAAGCTCCTGGTCTCCTTGCAGGACTCCATCCAAATGTCACCTCCTTTGTCCAAACAGCCTCAAGGTCTTTCATCCCTGCTCTGCCTCCCACAGCGCCCAGCAAACCGCAGGCTACCTCTGGAAGGAGCCACGGCCTGTCCGGCACCCTCTCCTTGGGACCCAGCTCACACTGCACCCCGCTTATCAAGGGAAAGCCCAACCCAGCAAAGGGCAAGGAGACCAGAGCCGGTTCTATGACGTCCATTTTAAGACGAGGCCCAGAAAGTTCAGGAACTCACCTGAGGCCCCTCAGCCAGCAGGTGACCGACACGGGGCCAGAACCCAAGTCACTGGCTGCAGGGTAAATCCCTGCTGAGGGAGGGGAGAAGGAGGTGGATGGACCCAGAGGTGTCAGTTTACTGAGCAGTGGTCTGGATAATTCAGGGGACCCCACAGTCCCTGTTTGGCTACCTCCAGTCCCAGGGCCTCCAGGCGGGGTGCCATCGCACAGAAACCCAAGAGTAAGGGCCGAAGCACAAAGTCTCCAGTGCGGAGTGGGCACCCCTGGGCAAAGGCTGGGAGCACACAGATGACCACTAGTGACCCCCCCCCCCCCAGGGCCAGGGGCCTGGGAAGACAAGGCTCATCCGCCCCCGGCCTGACTGCTGCGTGGATGGCAGAAAGAACACAGCTCTGTAGCCACGAGGCATGGCTGCTACGCCGGGCTCCCTGCCACCCACTCTGACCTTGGGTCTGTCACCTCACTTCTCGGGACCCAGTTTCCTCATCAGTACCAGGCAGGCAGGTCTGCCGCATTCACAACTGCACTGTGTTGCTTGGAGTAGTACTTGTCCCATGATAAGTGCTCAATAAATATTTGCTGAATGAATGAATGAATGAATGATTAACTGCGGAACACTGAATGAAGGACTCCATTCAGTCTGTCTAAAAAGTCTGGCTCAGAAGGGCTCCTTGGTCCCTTTGTGCACAGAGATCCGATCTCCTTCCTTCCTCAGACCTCTGCTCTCGGGGCAGCTGCCCAGGGGCCCCAGGCCTCTGGCCCGCCCCAGAGGTCAGAGATGGTCCTAACAGGAGACCCGACTTCCCACCCAAGCAGCTCGTCTGGGAAGGGCAGCAGATGGACAAAGACAGCACAGGCCCCACAGGCAGGAAGCAGCCCCAGGAGCTGTGTCCAGAGCCCAGCACTGGCAGTCATCATTCTGCTGGAGGCTGGGGGCCAGGTGCCAGGGCCGGCTGGCACCACCAGCTCTCAACAAAGGCTGGACAGGGGCCCTGCGGGATGAAGAGAGTGTGCCAATATCCGGAGCCTCTCCTGGAGTACCTTGCACCTGGGCCAGTTTGACCCCAGCCCTCACCCCTTCTGGAGCCTCCCCCATTTGGCAGAAGACAGAACAGTGAGAGATCTGGGTTCCAATCCCGACTTTCACATTAACTTCATAGGTTGGCACCCTCTGAGTTCAGTTGTCCCATCTGAAAATGGGGGTACTAATAATCCCTAAGTTGAGAAGTCGTTTTAAGAATTATTTCAGTAGGGGACATAGGTGAAACCGGGTGGTGGCACTCAACAAAGCTCTGCACACAGTAGGGCTGGGCCAGGGACAAGCCGGTGCTCCAGTAGCACCAGGAGGAAGGCCCAGCAGAATCCTCACCCTCACTTTCAGTGGTTTTACTCCACCTAGGCCACACCCTGGGCCAAGCCCTGCCTCCCAGCAGCCCATTTTCAGAAGCGTCACGGGGAGGGCCCAGCAGTCCATATCGCAGGCCTCTGCCGAAGGCCCTACCAGTCCCTTGCATGCCTCCTTCCCAGCCAGGAGCCAGCAGCAGCGCCTGTACCTGCAGGTCAGGCCGCTGGATCGCTTACATGTCACCTGGGCTAAGAACAGCGAGGCCCTGTTCTCCAGTGAGAGCAGCCCAACCCTCCTCCTGCCTGCCCCATGGCTCCTGTTACCCAAACAATAACACCCAGTCACCTGGCACCTACTCTGATTGGGGGTGGGGGGATGGGCAGCAGTACTGGAGGTTCTGAACCCTCACAGGCCCAGGAAGCAGATACTGAAACCCAGCCCTGGCCACTGGAGAAACAGAGGTTCAGAGAGGCTAAGGACTAACTGAGGGTCACACAAGGTTTCTGGGGTGAAGCTCGTGGAGAAATCACAGCTTCCCTCAATGCTGGAAAATAAGCCAGTCTTCTCCTTTCAGAGCTCAGGTGCAGTAGAGTTCAAAACTGAGCTGAGCTTCCCATTTAAACTTGGCCCTTTGGTTAAGCTGGCCCCTACCCGAGGACATCCCCAAGGGAAGCAGGAAGTAGTGCCCTGCCCTGGACTTCGAATTGAGCCCTCCCTATTAATATAACCCAAGGTAAGTCCTTGAGTTAGGTCCCCTCCCTGGCCTCTCCCAGTCAACCTTCCTCTAGGGAGGCCGAGGTGGCAGGGGTGTGCCAGGGCAAAGGAAGTCACCTCTGAGCCACCCCCCCACCTCTGGCCCTTGTGGCCCAGTCCTAAGGGGGAAGGGGCAATAGGGGCTGCAGAAGGATAGGGGCTACAGAGGGCAGTGCTCCTCACCTCGGAGGGTGAGTCAGCGAGAACCTCCTGCGAAGGCGAAGCTCACAGGGCCCATAAAAACCCCATGGCAAGGATCCCAGAGCAATTTACTCCAAATTGCGCCTTCAGGTTGGTTACCTAATCCTGCCGCGCCCACCCTCCAATAGCCAGTGTTGCCATGACCAGCCCTTTAAAGGGGCAGCACACCCCAGGTGCTGGGGACCAGAGGGCCTCCCTCTGATCTCAGCCTAACCGCCCAGAGAGGCAGAGCACTTCGTGGGTGCCCCTGGCAGGAGAAGGCAGAGGAGGGGACCTAGGCAGGGGCTAAGGGCCTAAGGCAGAAGAAAACCACCTTAGCTTCCAGGCTCACTGAGGGCTTCATACCCTCCCTCCCTGCACACATCCTCTCCCCCTGGAAAGGGAGCACCACCTGCCTCCTTCCCAGCACGAAACTATAGGGAAAGTTTGGGCCCTGCCAGTCTAAGGCCTTGACCTTGACCCTGGGTATCAAAGTGCACAGAAGAGCCGGCCTACTGCACAGTTAGGATCTGCACAGAGGCGGGCAAGAGCTGCTCTAGGGAGCAGCTTGGCACGCGGAGGCCGAACTCCCCAGGGCCCAGCCTTTCCTTTGGGAGTGGGGACAAGAAGGGAGGCAGAAACAAGGTCCTCCCCGCTATCAGCACCCCCAGTAATAATCTTCAAAGGTCTGAGGGACATTTTCCCCATTCTCTTTTCCACAGCCTAGGAGGAGGGGACACAGGTTTTTGGCACTAGCCTTGGGGCAAAGAAAATCAAGAGTTTTAGCCCCAGACCTGCGGTGTTACCCCATATTCCACAACTGCCAAGGGTGAAGGGGGGTTATCCTTCCAGGGTGACCGAGGGAGAGGCGCACAGCTTTTGGAGTAGGGCACTGGGAGACTTCGAGAAGTGGGGGCCCCAAGACCTTTCCCTGTCTCCTGTATTGTACCAGGCATCCGGCACCCCGGCCCCGCCTGTCTGCGCTAACGGAGAGGCTCCGACAGGTCCTGGCACCGTCCTAGGCGCGTGGACAAACAGCAGTCAGATCTCAGCGGGCCCGCGGGATCCCCTCTCCCGGCTAAGGGGGGTTCTTGAGATTGGCAGACTGTCCCTCACGAGCACGCTCGGGGCATGGGGGGGTGTTGCCAGAGAGTGGGCAAGAGATCGGAGAGCACCCGTGCCCTCGAGGGCGCCGGCACAGGCTGCGGCGGCGCCGCGGGAGCCCCGCCCCAGTGGGGACCCGGGGCTGTCCACGGCCAGCGCCGGTTCCCCGCCCCGCTCACTCACCTCCGGGTCCAGCGGCACCAGCTCCATGAGCGGCCAGGGCTCCTTGAGCTGGGCGAGCGGCATCGCGCCGCCGCCAGGCCTCCCGCGCTCCTCCCGCGGCCCGGGTCGCGCCGCCCCCCGGGCTCCGGGGTCCCCGACTCCGCGCCCCCGCGCCCCCACGCCCCGCGGAGACCCTCGCGCTCCGGCTGGGCCGTCCGCCGCCGCCGCCGCCGCCGCCGCCGCCGCCGCCGCGGCACTCGCACTTCGGCTCCCTCCGTCACTCGGCGCCGCCGCGCCCATTGGCTACCTGCGCGAAGGGCGGGCCCGCTGAAGCCCCGCCCCGGCCCCCGCGGCGCGGCGCGGCATTCACGGCGCGGACCCCCGACCCCGCTTAGTGGTGGGAGCTGGCCCCGCCTCCACCGGGAGCCCCTGGCTGGCGTTCTGCTCCGCCCAGAAGAGGCCCCGCTGGCTCCTCCCTCCCAAACCTAGTCCCCCCCCCCCCCACCGCCCCCTCTCCCCGCCCGGACCTCGCCCTGGCCACCGCTGGACCCCTTCGGCTTGTTTGGACTCGCTGCCCAGATGCTCTCCTCCATCCAACAAGAGGGAAGCCCCTTTCTCTCTGTTCACCACCCTGCCGCCCCACGACGCGCACTCACGCTGAATGTCCCGGGTCTGACCCAGATTGAGACTTGAACGGAGCCTAGGCCCCTCGCCCCTCAGGCCCTCACCTCTTGAGACCCTAGGGTTCGCCATAAAGAAATCAACAGTGGGACCCCAAGGGGATCTCAGCGTCCCAGCCCTAGGTAGGTTCTGACTCTTCGGTCACAGCCCTCAGAACTTACAGCGCCCCCAGTGATTTCTTAATCCCAGTATACGTGGTCTGCATGGAGTTCCTTCCAAGCTAGTGCTCCATAGCTCCAGCTACAGACCCAGCTCTGGGCAGCTTTGGGTTGTGTCCTCTCTAAGGCAGAGACCAGGTTCCCAGGGTATACAGATGCCTGGGCTGCACTTGGGGCAACGGGCCAAGGAGAGGGATTCTCTCCGGAGAGATTCAGCCTCTACCTAAAGAGACTTTAGGGGTCTAGTTGTGGTGAGATTTACTCCCACCTGGCGGAGTGGAGGGATGGGCTTGCGGGTTTCATGGGTGGGGAAGCATGGCCAGTATTTGCAAAGCTGTCTAAGGCAGGGAAATGGAAAGTATTGTTAATCAAAAACCTTCTAAGAACCAGGCTCCACCAACATGTGATTTCTTTGAATCCTGACCACCATCTAGTTTACAATCATAAAACAGTCTCAGAAAGATGAGATGACTTACCCAAGGTCACACAATAGAGAAAACAAATTAGGACTTTAAAAAATAGAAGTGGGGGGGCCTTCCTGGTGGCACAAGGAGTTGTCTCAGCACTATGAAGCTATCCAGAGCCACTGCAGCACAAGCTAGATCCCCAGCCAGGGAGCTTACCCACATGGTGCAGCAGACCTCTCTTGCCTCGCCCACCACTCCCCTCAACAGTGTATTTCAGTCAGTTTGCCTGTTCTGCTCCCCTCTCTGTCTCTGGTGAATCCTCTCACCCCTCACCCCCCACATTCTGGTATACACCCCAGCTCTTGCATGCATAAATAAAATAAATCTTCAAAAAAAAATCAAAGTGGATGAGGATTCCCCCTAAGTCTGGATGTTCCCCTTATTCTGTGACTTTCCCAGGGCAGCACCCCAGCTGCTGAATTGAATTTTGAGTGGAAAAGGCTTAAAATTTCGGAAACCGACAAGTCTGGATTTGAATCCCAGATCTGTCACCTCCTTAACAAGGGGAAATTTATTTAATGTCTTTAAACCTCAGTTTCCTTTTCTGTAAAAGTGGAATTATAATCCCAATAATTCAGGTATATATTGAGGACTAAATTCATTTTAATTCAATATTTATGGTTATATATCATATGTCAGGCCCTGTTCCTGGGCACATGTCGTGAGCCAGACCTATAAGCTAGAGGCTGAGCAATGACTAAAAACAAGGTCCCTGCTTTAGTAGAGTTAACCTTCAGTCCGGTGTGATTAAATAATTAATATAATGTTAGGTAACGCTAACATAACACTATGGACCAGGCCATTCCAAGCACTTTACCTGTATAAACTCATTTAATCCTCCCAATAGCCTAATGAGGTAGGGGCTGCTATTGTCTCCACTGTACATAGGAGGAAACCAAGGACAGAGAAGCTAAGCAGCTCATTCTCTGGGTTCCTCCAAGGTCACACATCTGCAATAGAAAGAGCTGGCAGACTGGGCCCAGACTTTGTTTTTTGGTTCCTGTGCTCACTCTATACCTCCCTGGTGAGGGCTAAAGCAAAAGCAGCCTTGCTCGGAGCTGGCAGCCATTACTGACATCAGTGTTAGAATCATCCAGTTCGTTTGCCTTGAATCACTTTGCAGTCCTGCTGCTGCCGAGGGCTAGCTTTGTGAGATTTGTATACAGACTGAAAATTTGTTGTTCATCTGAAATTTAAATTTACCTGGGTAACCTGTATTTCGATCTGCTGAATCTAGTATCCTAAAAAAAAAAAAAAAAATCTAGTGGTTCTACTCTGGCCTCAGCATTCATCCACACAGATGCAAGTCAGATTTAAGTGAGACTTAGGAAGAGGCCCTGGGACCCAGAGAGTGAAGGCAAAGGACGTGGGATGGGGCAGATGGGCGGGTAGAAGAGGTGAGAGAGAAGGAGTAAATTTGCCTTCAGTCTGTCCCCCTCCTGGAGCCCCTGCCCTCTTCTTTAAAAAAAAAAAAAAAATTTTTATTGTATTATTTTTTAAAGATTTATTTATTTATGCATACAAGCTGGGATGTAGGCCAGAGGTGTGGGGAGTGAGACGGTTCACCAGAGACAGAGTGAGGAGCAGAACAGGCAGACTGAAGTACACTGCTGAGGGGAGCAGCGGGTGAGGCAGGAGAGGTCTGCTGCGCCATGTGGGAAGCTCCCTGGCTGGGGATCGAACTCGTGCTGCAGTGGCTGCAGATAGATTCATAGTGCTGAGACTTAACCCGTTGTGCCATGAGGGAGGCCCCCTGCCCTCTTCTTTACCCTTCGTACAGGAAAGGGTTCTCTAAGAAGTGCATCATCTCAGCCTAAGGCTGTGTAGTGATTAGTGATTGTGATTGTGCTTTCCTATGTATGTTTCACTTCCTGTGGCCCCTCTCCCAAAGGTATTGGATAGGCAGTGGGTGGTGTGGAAAAGGGGTGGGGGCCAGAGGATGCTTGGGCCCGGCCTGGGAGCTCGACAGGTCAGTGGCCCATCTGTGCTGCAGGGACAGCAGTCGCTCAGCAGAGCTAGCGATCAAACTGTGACTGACAAAGGCCTGATCCCACTGCAGCCTCAGCTCACAATTTCTCTATTTCTCCCTAGATCCCAGCCACAGTGACCTTTCTTCAGTTCTGCTGCCACAGGGCCTTTGGATATGCCATTCCTTGTGCTTGAAACTGGCTTCCCTCTCTCTCCAGCCAGCTTATCTCCACAATCACTTCTCCCAGGACATGTTCCCTTACCTCCCTACTATACACACTCATAACTTGTATGCTTCTCCTTAGCACTTCTCAAGGTTGTGCCTTTACATGTGTTTATGTGATTATTTTTTTAGATGATCAGTTCTGAGAGGACAGCGATTGGATCTTCTTGTCACTTGTCTTCCTGGCACCTGACATACTGCAGGAACAAAGTGGGTGCTCTTAGAGGCTGTGACATGCCCAGCATCACCTGGCTGTGGAATGGAACATCCAGGACTCAGACCCCAGTAACCTAATCTCATACTCCAATGGTACATTCTGAGCTGTGGATAAAGGCTGACTGTCATTAATAATAATAGCGAGGTTAGAACACACTGTTCTGGGTAATCACTGAGGTGTTTGTTAAATGAATGACTCATGAGTGTGAAAGGCTTTGCTGGACATTGTCAGGTTATTATTTCAGACCCTGTTGAGATTATTCTGGCGCAGAGCAGGGGCCAGACTGACCGGGGCTGAGGGCTGGGTAGGGGTCCCTTACTGCAGCCTGGCACGTGCTTGCAATAATGCACAAGAGCACAGGTTCTAGATGGTTCCTGCCCCAGGGAGAGGGTCCACCATTATTCTTCCTTGGCTTTTCAGTAGAAGAGGGTGTTGGCCCACGTGTCTCCTGGCAGCGGGTGGAATGAGGATGGATAGTGGAATAATCACAGCAGTAGAAACCTTTACAAGTGATTACAAAGTGCCAGGAATCGGCAAAGCATTTAAATAGTAATAATCACCAGCTACGAAGACCCACTGAGAGAGGACTGTGTGGCCTGCCTGGTGCTGAGTGTTTTACAGGCAAGAGCTTACCCCAAAAACACCATGACCCAGAAATGATCGTGTCCTTTTTCCAAATGATCAAACAGGCTCAGAGAGCGGGGCCTGCCGCGATCAGTCCGCAAGTACTGCAACTGGGCTGGCAACCTTGTTCTCCCGGCCTCAAAGTCAGTGACATTAATCACTCCACTGCACGACAAGCGCAGAAGAGGGTCGGGCCCGGTGTGCAGACTGAGCAGTGGTGAGGGGGGGAGTCTCTTGTCCGCTCATCCAGGTCTGAGGGCTGAGGGCAGTGTCATCTCCGTGCTTGAAACCCTCCCGTGGCTCCCCCTCAGGCCGTCACACAAACCCAAAGAGTTGGCACAGTCCCACAGGGCCTGGCCCCCAGCAATCTGCTCTTACCACCCTTCCCCCAGCTCCACCAGCATCCTTACTGCTCCCTCTGCAGACGTTGCTCCGGCTGGTCCTCCATCTGGAAATGCACTTTTCCCAGCTCTGAGAGTCCGTTCACTTGCTTCTTCCCCCCTCTGCCACATGTCACCTCCAGAGATGACTGGCCCTGTGTGAAATAGGTCCCCATCAATGTATCTGTCATGCCGCCTATCGGCTATCACACTGTTCACCTCTTCGTCTATTTGTTTTTCCCTCTAGACCGTAGCTCCAAGCAGGATTTGTTTTCTTTTTTTTTAAAGATTTATTTTTTTTTTATTTATGCATACAAGCTGGGGTACAGGTCAGAGGCGTGGGGCGGCGAGAGGGTTCACTAGAGACGGAGCGGGGAGCAGAACAGGCAGATCAGAAATATACTGCTGAGGGGAGCAGCGGGCGAGGCAGGAGAGGTCTGCCGCACCATGTGGGATTCTCCCTGGCCGGGCGTCGAACTCGCGTCGCCACTGCCGACAGCTCCACAGCGCAGCGCCCAACCGCTGTGCCACCGGGGAGGCCCTCCAAGCAGGATTTGATTCTCTTATTTACTACTGTATCTGAGGCTACACCTGACCTATTGCAAACAGATCCTTGAAATACTCTTGTGGCTGGAACTGCACCAACCTGGATGCGAAGCCCAGTTCTCAGAGGCTTCCAGACAATGCCCCTGGCCCCATTTCTGCATCTGTGGCATAGGGGGTGATTATGCATATTAAGTGAGATTAGACATTAAGATACCTGTGCAGGGTCGGGCCCATGATATGTGCTTGACGGAACTGGCAGGTAACAATCATAGATTCTCTTCCCTCCAAATTCTTGCCTTGCAAAGTAGGGGGAGGGCAGGATACTGGGGTTGGGGGTTCACTGGGTGGTTTCTCCTTTTGTGTTGCGATGAAGATGTGCAAAAGGGCTGCAGTTTGAAAGGACTCCCATGACTGACCACGTGGCTGGTGAAGAATGAGGCCAAAGAGGAAGCCGTCAGACAGGAAGAGGAGGAGCAGGAGCACTCCAGAGGAGCACTCCAGTGTCAGGGCTGCCAGGAAACTGGACTCCTCCACCGGCCTAGGGCCTGGGGTGAGGCAGGCTCCAATCACTACTACTACCGATTAGGAAGCTGAGAGGAAGGGCCTCCCTGGTGGTGTGAGGGATTAAGTCTCAGCACTATGGAGCTGGCTGTACCCCTGTAACACAAGTTCGATCCCCGGCCAGGGAGCTTCCCACACGGCACAGCAGACCTCTCCTGCCTTGCCTGCTGCTCCCGTCAGCAGTGTATTTCCGTCGATCTGCCTGTTCTGCTCCCCACTCTGTCTCTGGTGAACCCTCTCGCTGCCCCACACCTCTGGCCTGTACCCCAGCTTGTATGCATAAATAAACCTTTTTTTTTAAATAAAGAAGCTGAGAGGCACTGGTTGAGGCCAATACAGTAGCAGCAAGAGAAGGGAATGGGATGGGAGGTAGAGGGAAGAACAGGAAGCATTTGGTCACCAACAGATACTTATGGGCACCAGCAATGTGACCACGAGCACTGCCTGGCACTGGGGACATGGCAGAGGAGCAGGCAGAGAGGACGCCTTCCTAGTAGAGGTGGAGGACTTCGGCCTGCGGCCACGTCTAACAGATGACTTTTGTATGCCTGCAAGCTCAGAATGGTTTTTACATTTTAAAATAATTGGAAAAAAGTCAAAGGAATATTTCGTGACATGTGAAAATCTGATGAAATTCAGATTTCAGTACCCACAAATAAAGCTTTAGGGGACACAACCGCGCTCCGTTTACCTGTGGTCTCGGGCTGCTCTCCCGCTACAGCAGCTGAGTAGCTGCCACAAAAACCATGTGGCCTGGAAAGCCTAAAATGCTTACTAACTGGCTCTTTAGGAAAAGTGTATTTCCAGCCCTGCTCCAAGAACTGACATTCTCTTTGGGGGAGACAGTGAAACAAGCAGGTGAGTTAACCTCAGGGTGCTCCCCAGGACAGGAGCCAGCTGCACGGGTTTTCCTCACCCACTGGGCCACCTTCCCCTGGAAGGCAGTGCTCCATCCAGCTGGGCCCCAAACAGCAGTGGTGTGGGGTGTCACTGCAATCAGTCCCCTGCCTCTGGATGAGAAGATCGAGCCTTTTTGTAAGTCAAAATTCACAGTGATGTGCAAAGTCCAGGACCCACTGGATCCTCTCCCCCTTTCCCTCTCCCCCACCCAGGAACCGTTTCTGTGTTATTCAGGGGAAGATCATCACTGCTGTCATCAAGGTCTGCCACTGGTGGATCCCCCCTGTGTGCAGTGCCTCCCTCTTTACAGAAAGTCCTCTTCCACACTACCTCGAGAAACGTTATGTGATAAGGCCTGGTTTGGGCTATTGTGCCCATTACACAGATGAGGAAACTGAGACTTAGAGAAATAACCTGACTTCCTCAGGTCACACAGTTTGAAACAGCTTACAAGGCCAGACTAGAAAGAAGGTGATTGTCAGTTTTGAAAGGGCCTTGGGGACTGTCTTAATCAGAGATCCAAACTGGTAGCCTGAGGCAGAGGTGAATCAGCTAAGGGTGGTGGCGAGTGCTCTGTGTGCAAGGAATCAGGCATGCAAGGTCTGCAGAGAATTTTGAAACATTAATGAAAATGGGTAGGTCTGCTTTATAATAGCACCATGTCCTGGAAATTCTAAGCAATGTCAGTGATAAAATCCTCCCTCCCAAAGAGATCTTTGTGTTGGTCTAGGTTCTAAATAATTGCTGAGATTATTATGAATTTTAAGAATGTAACATATATGTAAGCTTCAAATTAGTATACTTTCTCTCCTAATTTTCTGCATGGATGCTAATTTGAAGAACTCCCAGTTACACAACTGCACCCCAATATATGCCTTCTATTTGAGGTTCATAGCAGGTCAGAATCATTGGAACTCCTTTCTGGACTATTCATGTCCCTCTATCCCTGCGTTTAAATAGCAGAATTGAAATCAACAATGGCACAGTGATGATAAAAATGAAGGAACGAAAGCTGAGTTTACATAATCTGTCATTCTCTAAACCCTACGAAATTGCCTCTTTTGGAGGTTTTCTTTGTGTGTGTGTGTTCCTTTTTGTACAAAATTCATTAATGTAACTAAAAACTGTCAGTCTGATGCTTTTTCCCCTTTTGTACTGTAAATTTTATTTTAAAAACTTTTGTTGCATTGGGTGTATGTATAAAATCCAAGAAAAGAAATTGTACCGTTTTTCTTTTCTGCCAATTATTATTTCACTCCATGATAGTTACTGAGGATAATTCTATCATGTTGCATTTTAAAAAATTATCTACTCTGGATTTGCCATTGGCCTGAAGACAGACTAGGACTCACAAACAATGACATATTATCTTCTCACATCATAATTGTTATTTTATTGAGCAACTACTTGGTACCAGGCACTGTTTTAAGATTTGACACATATCATATCATCTCATTTTAAGTTTTAAATAAAGGCAGGATGCCCCAGTGTCAGGATTAGGGTGATGTGAATGAGGCCAAGTCACGCAATTACAAGACTGGATTCTGTCTTTAAAAATGTTGACATCTTGGGACCTCCCTGGTAGCACAGCGGTTAAGCACTGCGCTGTGGAGCTGTCGGCAGCGGCGACGCGAGTTTGACGCCCGGCCGGGGAGAATCCCACATGGTGTGGCAGACCTCTCCTGCCTCGCCCGCTGCTCCCCTCAGCAGTGTATTTCTGATCTGCCTGTTCTGCTCCCCACTCTGTCTCTGGTGAACCCTCTCGCCGCCCCACGCCTCTGGCCTGTACCCCAGCTTGTGTGTATAAAATTAAAAAAAAATGTTGACATCTTGTTCATAATTTGTGATTGGCAATGATAATACTCACTTGATTATTGAGTCTTTTTGGTGCCCCCTTATATTGTGCCCAAGACATCGCCTCATTAGCATAACCCTACCCCATCCTTGCCCATCTAAGCCTCATGCAGTAGGTGCAATAATTACCCCCATTTTCCAGGTAAGAATAGTGAGGTACAGAGAGAGACAAACCATTTTGTTCAAAGACACACAGTTACCAAGTGTTAGAGCTGGCCCATGAATTTAAGTCTCACAGAGGAAGAGGCTTACCCAATTCACATAGCACCTTTGTGACAAAGTTAGGTTTCAAGCCAGGTCTGACACTGGCCCTCAATGACAAGTGACACCTGTGAGTGATCTTACAGAGGATGGGAGCACAGAAAGGGAGTTCACAGACTCATGCTGAAGCTAAGTCCTATTTCCTGATCCCCTTCCAACGACTAGCCACAAGGTGGGCATTTCTCCAGGGCTGGCCATGTGGTCCCATCAACTGGGCAGGTTACCTTGACAATTCCGTGTTACAGGTGAGACACTGGGTCTCCCTGGGACCTCCTCTCTCACTCTTGCTAGGATTCTCTTGCACTGAGGTCAGAGTCACCGCTGGCTAAATTTACTCTCTTTCAGGAGGATGCTCCTGAGAGCTAAACTGGAATTGTCAAAAATTACCTACAATATGCCAGGCATGTGTTAAATGTTTTTCACCAACCCTATATACTCTATTTTGTGTTTATCTGCATCCTCCAGATTTCCCACAATCAATACAGTTTACTTCCTGTCCAAGGAATTGCTATATCTAGAATCTGGAAATGACTCTATTGAAGGTTTGGGGAAGTTGCTGCTCAGTTACCCCAATGTGCAGTTAAGGAAACTGGGGACTAAAGGGATTGTCCAAGGTCACATGGCTGACAAGTTATGGAACCAGGATTCTGTCTGAGCCCAGGACTTGTGCTCTTTCCATGCCATTGCTCAGCCTGCCTTGTTGTTTGTTTATCGCATTTTAAAAGGGCAGGTTCATCAGGAAAAGGAAAGGAGAAGACGCCCATACAGACACAAGCGGGCAGAGAGAGCCGTGCCTTGTCGTTTAAACATATATATTGTTCCACAAAGGAGTTCAACTGAATTATAAAAAACATGTAAGAGGAATCACTCATTTGTCCTATATTTCTTGCATAAACTGTATTTCAGGAAAATAAAATAATTCTTCTTTATGGAAGAAATCTCATTATGAATGCAAGTAGGATGATAGAAATAGAAAATCATCATTTTGTGACACCTAATGAAACAAAGGACTATTGATGGATGCTAAAACCAAGAGACAAAAGATGGATGGGGGATTTTATAATGAAGAGAGCTAGTCAAGAGTCTAGAACCCACAGATCAATCCGTAAAAATGTTTCAGCTAAACAGTATGTGACATATTAAAAAGAATACAGCAATCTTGCCGAAAATATTGAACTTGAATTTGCTCTAACTTTCAGTTTAGTGGAAGTACATGGGACAGAAGGACAAGTTAAACTACACAACAGGAAGCAATCAGTCAAGCTTTATAGGATATATGCTCTGGTTCTTTTTTTTTTTTTTTTTTTAAAGATTTATTTATTTATACATACAAGCTGGGGTTACAGGCCAGAGGTGTGGGGAGGCGAGAGGGTTCACCACAGACAGAGTGGGGAGCAGAACAGGCAGATCAGAAATACACTGCTGAGGGGAGCAGCAGGCGAGGCAGGAGAGGTCTGCCACGCCATGTGGGATTCTCCCTGGCTGGGCGTCGAACTCGCATCACGCGCTGCTGACAGCTCCACAGCGCAGCACTCAACCGCTGCGCCACCAGGGAGGCCCTATGCTCTGGTTCTTTTGCAAATAACTAGCATGGGAAAAGAAAGGAAAAAAATAAAAGAAAGGGAAGAGGAACTGTTACAAATTAAAAATCACTTAAGAGATATGTCAACCCAATGAAATGCTTGAATCTTACCTGAATCCTGATTGGAACAAACAAACTATTAAAGAAATTTGAACATGAACTAGGAATTAAGTGAGTTTAGTGTACTTGTATTGTTTATTAGTGTCATTGTGGTTATGCTTGCAAAAGTCCTAATCGTTAAAGATGTATGCTGAAATTGGGGCCTCCCCAGTGGCGCAAGGGGGTTAAGTCTCAGCACTATGAAGCTATAGCAGCCACTGCAGCATTAGTCGGATCCCGGGCCAGGGAGCTTTCCCCATGGCACAGCAGACCTCTCCTACCTTGCCCCGCTGCTCCCCTGAGCAGTGTATTTCAGTAGATCCCCCTGTTCTGCTCCCCACTCTGTCCCTGGTGAATTCTCTTACCCTCCCACACCTCTGGCCTACACCCTAGCTCTTGTATGCATACATAAATAAATCTTTAAAGATGCATGCTGAAATGATTTGTTTTATAATACTTCAGAGGGAGGAACAAGGCAGGAGGTAGATAACACAAAATGAGCAAAATTGTGATCACTGGAGACGGGTGGTAGGTACACAGCAATTTACTACATTATCTCTACTCTTATGTATCTTCGAAAATTTCTACAATAAAGCTTATAAGCTAAAAGGAAATAATCGAGAAAATTAGAAAAAGTAGAAAATTGGGACAAAGAGAAAATACAAACTGAAACAGAAAAGTTTTGAGTTTCTTAGTAGCCAAAACAAAGAGGGAAAGCAGATCATTCTAGCCATGTGTTGAAAAAGCCTATCTCTTTTGACCCCCCCCAGACAGCCAAATACAAATGGATCCCAGGCCTGGAACGCTCCCTAACCAAGAGCTAAAGAGCCACACCACCTGTGCCAGCCTCGTTACCATCTTTTCTTGTTTCAGGCCCAGTGAGTTCTCTTTGTCTCTGCTTGAAGCATGGGTGTCTAAAGTCTTCTGGCCCACCCAGCTGCTACATCTGTCTTCCTCCAAGGGACACGGCACGCTTCCACTGGGGCAAGAGAAGGGTCAGCACAGGCAAACTGTCCTGCACTGGCCACTGGGACAGAGCTACTGGCCCTGAGGGCCCCATATCCACTGGCGGAACTGATCTTACTGTCTTTTCTGTGTGAGGAAAGTCTCATTCCATCCAGTACTGGACTGTGGCTGTTTTCTGTAGTAAACGCCACTGTTTCTGTTTTCTGCACCTCAGATTCCGAGGTGCAATGGGAAGACGTGTTTAAGAGTCCTCCCCTGGGA
Organism: Scalopus aquaticus; assembly: GCA_004024925.1. Lineage (NCBI taxonomy): Eukaryota > Metazoa > Chordata > Mammalia > Eulipotyphla > Talpidae > Scalopus > Scalopus aquaticus. The sequence goes on along the minus strand of PVIJ01007915.1, from coordinate 22,837 downwards.
CTGGCAACCCGTGCTTGGTACTCTGTTCCCTTGGGGTTGATGGCTGATCCACAGTACTCTGCCCGACACCAAGAGATTTTTAAAACCAACAGCACAATTTCTCGTAAAGCGATTCCTGGGGTAGCAATTCTACCTGGTAGTTACCTACCAGGTCACAGCAAGGGCCATGTCATCTGTCCCGATTTGGGCTATAATGAGGGGCTTGCAAAGAGTTGGGGCCAACAGGAAGACTCCTTAAAACTAAGTCTGGGAGGGGGAAAAGCCATGAATATTTACATGAGTATTTTTAAAAAGATTTTATTTATTTATGCATATAAGAGTTGGGGTATAGGCCAGAGATGGGGGGGGTGGAGAGAGGGTTCATCAGAGACAGAGTGGGGAGCAGAACAGGCGGATCTACTGAAGTACACTGCTGAGGGAAGCAGTGGGCAAAGCAGAAGAGGTCTGCTGCGCCATGTGGGAAGCTCCCTGGCCAGGGATCAAACGTGTCCTGCAGTGGCTATGAACAGCTTCATAGTGCTGAGACTTAACCCCTTGTGCCACCAGTGAGGCCCCTACATGTGAGTATTTTTGTCCTGCTGCATAGAAAAAATGATTGGAAGGAAATATTCCTATTAAGAGGCCAGCAGAGCTTTGGCCTATGAGTTGGGCCTAACTGGCTCTGCCTCTTTCTAGTTGTGTGACCTTGAGCAAATCTCAGATTGCTGTTCTTTGAATTACTTATGACATCTGGCATATAATAAGCATTCCATAAAGCATAGCTTACAAAATAGACATTATCTCTAACTGGTAGGAATGTGATAATTTTGTCTTTATCAATATTTTATTTAAAAATTTAGGGCGGGGCCTCCCCGGTGGCGCAGCGGTTAGGCGCTGCGCTGTGGAGCTGTCGGCAGCTGGGACGCAAGTTCGACGCCCAGCCGGGGAGAATCCCACATGGCGCAGCAGACCTCTCCTGCCTCGCCTGCTGCTCCCCTCAGCAGTGTATTTCTGATCTGCCTGTTCTGCTCCCCGCTCTGTCTCTGGTGAACCCTCTCGCCGCCCCATGCCTCTGGCCTGTACCCCAGCTTGTATGTATAAATAAAAAATAAATCTTTAAAAATAAAAATAAAAAAAAAATAAAAATTTAGGGCTTCCTTGGTGGCGCCAAGTGGTTTAAGTCTCAGCACTATGAGGCTATCAGCAGCCACTGCAGCACAAGTTCGATCCTGAGCCAGGGAGCTGACCCAAATGACACAGACCTCGCCTGCCTCACCCGCTGCTCCCCTCAGCAGTGTACCTCAGTCAATCTGCCTGTTCTGCTCCCCACTCTGTCTCTGGTGAGTCCTCTCACCCCCACACACCTCTGGCCTACACCTTAGCTCTTGTATGCATAAATAACAAATCTTAAAAAAAATTAACAATAAACAACTATTTGTGATTTAAAACAAAAACACCCACAAAGACAATTAAAAACAGGCAAAAAATAAAATTGATGAGGTTATCAAATGTTTATCAGTAGAGGACTATTCCATATTCTGGAATATGACTTGTTAAAAATCAGGTCTTCCTATAATGACACGAAAAGATGTTGGTGGTTATAAAGTTATGTGTCACCCATACATACACACATAGATACATAATCTTAAGTGTGTAAACAGAACAAGAGCTGGAACTAACACCCTATTTCAGAAGTGAAGATGAGTGTTAGGCATTTTAAAAATCTGTATTTTCATAAGGTTTAATTTTTTCTCAATAAGAGGTATGACTTACTTTTACCTAAAACAAAACATTTCAAGGTGGGGGGCTATGCGGGGACAGACAGGGAAGGTTTACTGGTGTGTCCAGGTCAGACAGCAAAGCAGAACATGAAGGCACTGCTCCTCAACCCAACATGCAGTTTGAGTTCCAGCCCCCTATGGGTTTGGAGGCACCTCACCTTTAGTACTCAAGGTCTCCCATTTCCTCTGACCCCTTTTGCAAAGAGAGTAACAGAAAGGTACCAGCTGCGGTTGCTCCCCCGTCCTCAGGGAGGCCCCAAGGAGCTTAAGGCTTGCTGGAACCCCAAAGAGGACAGGAAGAGGACAGCCTAGAGATTTTTCTAGACATGGTTTGTGGCCCCAAGATTGCCTGCCTCCCTCTCTTGAAACTGAGGAGGGAGGGGCTCCTGCCGGGTTCACAGGGTTGGCCCACCTTGGGTCAACCTTGGGGAGGGAGCCAGCCAATGAGTCCCCAAACTCTTGGGGGACAAGCCAGAGCAGTTCCTTAAATGATGGGGAAATGAGTGCGATGACACAGTGGGGACCCCTATCAGTCTATCACTAGAAAAACCATCGCCTCCAGATCGCGCCCCCAGATTGAGTCCCAGGATTTCCTGGCTGGTTCCAAGAACCCGGCCCGGAAAGTGGGCGGGGTTCCTGGTACCTAGTCCTCCCATCACTCTTTCGAACCCCGAATGCCAACCACAAGCCAGCCCGTCCCGCTCCCAGGTCTAGCGGCTGGGTTCCCTCCAACTACCCCCCCACGGCCCGGCCGGGCCCGCCAGACACCCGCTTCGCCCCCAGCCCCGCCCGCCCCGCTTCCGCAGAACCGCGCTCCCGGCACCCCGCGCGCGCCCGCGCCCTCCGCCGCCCGCGGGAACCCGAGCCCGCCGGCCCCGCCCCCCCAGGCCCCGCCTCGGCGCGTGCCCGCGCGTGCTCCGTTCGCCTCTCTGCGCCCCCGGCGACCCCGCGGAGGGTCTACCCTGGGCCGGGTGCGCCCCTACCCCGCAGCCCCGGAGGCTGGGGGGAGATGCGGAAGCAGAGGCTGGAGAGAGCGGGGGAGGGGGCGAGGGGGAGGGCCGCAGAGCCCGAGCCCACGCCCGCCTCCTTCCCGCCAGGCTGGTGCTTTTGCGATGGGGCGAGACGCTCGGTGTGGGCTGGCGGACTCGGAATCTAAGTCTGAGCTCGGGCTGCCCGGTTCCTGGTTCCCGCTGAGCGGGGCTGGCTGCCGGGCGGGACGGTCCCGGGAGCGGTTGTCGGGTGGAGGGCGAGGCACGAGCGCTGGGAACCCAGGGCCCGGCGGGAGGCAGCGAGCTGGCCCTTGGGGAGCAGCGGGTCTCCGGCCTGGATGCCGTGACCTGTCCTGCAGGTGGTGAGGGAGCAGGGCCCGGGAGGCCCAGCCCACGAGGCGCTGCCTCCCAGGGGGCGCGCGGGGCTCGGCCCTGCGCCGCCGCCGTGTGGCGGGAGGGAGCAGCGCGTGCCGGGCGTCCCGAGACTCCGTGGCTGGGTGGGCTGGCCCCAGAGACTCCCCACATTACCTCTTCTTCCAAACCGGGTTCGTGGATGCGAAGAGATTGCCATGGTGACTGCGGACCCGGCCTTGCCCCAGCCGCTGTGAATCCTGTTAAGGAGCGCTGGACCGGGTATGGACACCTAGCTGTGCCGCATCCTGAATGATTCTCTCGGCTTCCCTGGTGGCGCAAGGGGTTAAGTCTTAACACAATGAAGCTATCACCAGCCACAAGTTCGATCCCCAGCCAGGGAGCTTCCCACGTGGCGCAGCAGATCTCTCCTGTCTCACCTGCTGCTCCCCTCAGCAGTGTACTTCAGTCAATCCTCCTGTTCTGCTCCCCACTCTGTCTCTGGTAAATCCCCTCCACACACCCACTCCACCTCTGGCTTACACCCCTGCTCCTGTATGCATAAATAAGAAAAAAAAATCTTAAAAAAAAAAAACAGATTCCCAGAGGTAGCGAGGCCTCCAAGTTTCACCAACTTTTCCTAAGCGAGTACTATGTGAAAGGCATACAAAGATGAATAACAAGTAGGGAAACAAACCCCTGTCAATCTAGGCTCCCATTCTCATGAAAAGAACAGGTAATATTTATGGAGGGCTTACTTATGTAAGTAAATGCATGATGAGATCGAATTCTCACCATAATTCTCCAGGGGTAGGCACTGTTATTCCCATCTAACAGATATGAAATTTGAGGATCAGAGAAGTTAAATAACTTGTCCAGTGTCACATAGTGAGCTAAGGATTGAATTGCTAAGCCTTGATTTTTAACAAATAGGCCGATATTCTGCCATGATGGAAGGCCATTTTTCTAAGGTGGGAATCCAAATGAGACTTTGAAGGATGTGTACAACTTCCAAAGCAGGGGGCGTATATATAAAGTTGAAGGATTTTCAGTGTACTTGGTTAATTTGGCTTGAGTTGGAGCTTCCAAATTTTTAGCCAATAAAATTACCAACCTCCTTAAGTTTGTCCTAAGCAATAGTAGTCATGAAATCATGGGTTTAATATGCAAGTTTTATTTTTTGAATACTAATTGAAATAAATATGTAACTTATTAAAAAATATTCTCATATGCCACTAAAATCATCCCTAGAACCCCCAGTGATAGTCAGGCCCCATTCTGGAAAATACTGCCATACAGAATTACTGGAGGTGCCTGGGGAGATAGGATGAGTCCACTGTTTGTTGAGCAAGGGTCATCTGTGTCCCAAGGCAGGGGCTTGCTGCTTTTCATAATTCTCTTCTGAGCCCCAGACCTATCAAGGTATCTGATCTTACCTTTCCTGGCTGGCAAAATTTGTGGCTCCCCATTCTCCTATGGATAAAGACTACCTTAATATGGCCTACAAGGCCCTCTGGGATTGTGGGAGAGGCCCACTATGGTCCAAGAGGCTGGTGAAAAGGAGACGGGGAGGACCTCCTGGAGGAAGTGACATTTGAACAGAAATCTGATTTATGGGAGAGGACTAGGTGACGGTGGTGAAGAGCTTTTTAGATAAAACAGCATGGACAGAGTTCTGAGGCAGGAAGGAACACTGCCTGCATGTCATCAGCTGAAAGCTGAGAGAGGAAGAGGCTGGGAAAGGAGTTTGCAGAGGCCAGATCCTGCCTGGAGTCTCTGGAGGCACCACAATCCCTGGGATCTATTAAGATCCATGCCCTTAGGGGTCATTTAGCTTTCCAGTAGAGGATGACTTCTATTCAATTACCCGAATAACATCCTCCTTAGCACCTATTACCTGTAATGCAGGGTTTTTATATTTACAGGCCCCACGGTCCCTGCCAGTAGGAAGCTATAATCTTCCTTTAAACCAAAGGTATACATGCACTCAATTTAAAGATAAAATAAATATCAGTTTTTTTGGTGACAAAAAAAGCAGTCCACCATCCATTTCCACATTCCCAGAGAAACCTATTTTTCAACTTTTAGCCAACTCTATTTATGTTCATCTCCATTTTCTCGAAATAACATGCTTGTTTTGCCACTTCTGGATGTTTCAGTTTTAAGCACTATCAATTTTCTACTATGGAAAATAAAGTTGTTTTTTTTTTTTTGTTTTAAAGATTTATTTATTTATGCATACAAGCTGGGGCATAGGCCAGAGGTGTGGGGTGGCAAGAGGGTTCACCAGAGACAGAGTGGGGAGCAGAACAGGCAGATCTACTGAAATACACTGCTGAGGGGAGCAGCGGGCGAGGCAGGAGCGGTCTGCTGGGCCTTGTGGGAATCTCCCCGGCAGGGCGTCAAACTCACGTGGCCAACAGTTCCGCAGCGCAGCACTTAACCGCTGTGCCACCAGGGAGGCCCAGAAAATAAAGTTTTAACTTTTCCCCATTCCCTGCCTTCCCCATACACATATTCCCCCCTTCCAAAGCCAGTGTAATTTGGGTTAGTTCCATAGTCATTGTTTACATTGTTTTGTGTAAACTATGATTCCTTTCCCTTTCCTGTGAAACTTTGTTTTCCCTGTAGTTAATATATAATTGTCCTGTATTAGTTTTATGTATTCCACTCTGCAGCAGTTATCTCGATCTCATCTCAAGATGTTCATACGGGGCCTCCCTGGCGGCTCAAGGGGTTAAGTCTCAGCAATATGAAACTATCCGCAGCCACTGCAGCCGGAGTTCGATTCCCGGCCAGGTAGCTTCCCACATGGTGCAGCAGACTTCTGCTGTCTTGTCCACTGCTCCCCTCAGCAGTGTACATCAATGGACCCACCTGTTCTGCTCCCCACTTTGTCTCTGGTGAATACTCTCACCACTCCCCACCATACAAACAACCCAATTCTTATATGCATAAATAAATCAATCTTTAAAAAATAACAATAACTTGGCTGGGAACAGAATATATGGAAAGTAGCACAATGCCCAGAACATAGTAAGTGCTATAGGAGTTCTGCTATCATTATTACAGAGTATCATGATACATAATACATGATTATTAAATAATCTTTGTGCAGCTTACTCTAGCCTTTAGTGTTGTCACTGAGAAGTCCCAAGGCACCGGATTCCACGTGCTCTATGGAAACTCTTTGGAAGATGCAGGATCCTCTCTCTCTGGCCCAGGGAGCTGACCCTTCACACTGGTGTCCTTGGTCTTGCGTGTGTCATCCCACGTGCTGAGCGGCTGGAAACACTGCAGCGTGGAGCTGTGTGTCCTTCAGTTCTGGAAATTTCCTTCAATTTTCAATTAATGATGCCACCTCTCTGTTGTTTTTTTTTTTTAATTCTTTTTTTTTTTTAAAGATTTTATTTATACATAAAAGCTGGGATACAGGCCAGAGGCGTGGGGCGGCGAGAGGGTTCACCAGAGAGCGGGGAGCAGAACAGGCAGATCAGAAGTACACTGCTGAGGGGAGCAGCGGGCGAGGCAGGAGAGGTCTGCCGCACCATGTAGGATTCTCCCCGGCCGGGCGTCGAACTCATGTCACTGCTGCCGACAGCTCCACAGCGCAGTGCTCAACCACTGCGCCACCGGGGAGGCCCCACCACCTCTCTGTTTTTTATTTTTTCTCTTTCTATCATTTCTGTCTCTTGGGTGTTGAGTGTCCTGGACCAGGCCTCTAATTTCCCGTCTTTAAAAAGAAAAAAAAAATTTCTTTCCTCTTTTTTATCTGTTTCTCTCTGGAATATTTTTTCAAATTAATCTTCCAACCCGTCCACTGAATTTTTAACTTGCAGGGGCTTTTTGTTGTTGATGTTTGTTTCTGCTTAAAGTAACATCCTGTTCTGGCATCTTTGATTCAGTTTGTTCTCTTATCTCTCCGAGCATGTTAACCATAGGTCCTTCCTCTGGGCCCGGTCAGATCACCTTTGAGAAAACCTTTTCTGATCCCCTACCTGGGGAGCGCGCTTTGGCTGCCAGCTTTCAGGGACCACTTGGGAAACAGGGGCAGGGGCAGGGTGTGCCTGAGTGCTCGAGTGACCGTCGCTTCCTCACCTGCTCTCCTGTGTCCATGTCCACTGTCCATTCCAGTGAGGCTGTCCTGTCCTCTCCAGAGAATAAGTCCCCAGTCTTCTGCCAGGATTGAGGAAGGGACCCAGGGATCTAACAACTGATCCCCAAACAGCTTCCACCACCTGCTCCTCATTTTATACCCACCCCATTTATTTATTCATTTAAAGATTTATTTTCATTTATTTATGCATCCAAGAACTGGGGTGTAGGCCAGAGATGGGGGTGGTGGTGAGAGGATTCACCAGAGACAGAGTGGGGAACAGAACAGGCAGATCCACTGAAACACTCTGCTGAGGGGAGCAGCAGGCGAGATAGGAGAGGTCTGCTGTGCCATGTGGGAAGCTCCCCGGCTGGGGATCGAACTCGTGCTGCAGTGGTTCTGGATAGATTCATAGTGCTGAGACTTTAACCCCTTGTGTCACCAGAGAGGCCCTCCCTCCTCCATTTATTATTTATTTATACTCCTCCTCATTTAAAGAGGTACCAGAGGGCCTCCCTGGTGGCCCAACGGGTTAAGCGCAGTGCTAAGGAGCTGTGGAGCTGTAGGCAGCTGCGTTATGAGTTCAATGCCTGGCCCGGGAGATTCCCACATGGCGTGGCAGACCTCTCCTGTCTCACCTGCTGCTCCCCTCAGCAGTGTATTTCAGTCAGTCCACCTATTCTGCTCCCCGCTCTGTCTCCGGTGAACCCTCTCACCGCCCCACACCTCTGGCCTGCACCCCAGTTTGTATGCAAAAATAAATCTTTAAAAAAATAAAAATAAAAAATAAAGAGGTACCTGAGTCTTTAGGGCGGGGGAACTCTGGTCTAAATTGAGCTGGTTCTCCTCCTTCCCTGCATCCAGCTTAGGCTTCTGTTTTCCTGGGTTTGCTGTTTAGTTACCACCCAACCATCTGTTTTCTAGCTTCCCAACACTGTACTCTCGTCTCCTCCCTCATTTGCTTTACCTTAGTGGGTTTGGACCTTAAACAAAATCTCTTTACTTTTAGTGACTTGAGTAAGGAGTGAAATTAGATGCATAAATTCAATCTTCCATAATCTTTGGAGCTTCCATTTTCATGTAAACCAGTCAGCAGCACCATAATGTCAAACCGTGAGGGCTACAGAGGAGACGGCCAAGGGGCCAAGGCAATAGCCACACTCAGGAAGACGCGGGCTTCAGAAACGCAGGCTCTGTGCTGCTGTGCAGAGAAGAGACTGGTCAGGAGCAAGCCTGGGGGCTCAGGGTGACGACGCTAAAGGGGTGAAGGGGTAGGAAGACACCAGGAAAAGGTTCTCTATGGAGCTGCGCAGATGAGTCTAAAGGAGGAGTCCGGGAATCTTTGGTGGATTTTCAGGCTTTTAATGGTCTCTTTGAGTGAGGCAACCAGGTACAGGGCAGGTGACAGGAGCCAGGGGGCCAGGGAGGCTAGCAGGCCTCCCTGCACTGCCCCCTGCAAATCTTCACTCTCTCTGGGCTCCCTGGCATTCTGGTAGTCTCTCTGCTGCACCCCGAACAGTCCTCTGCTCCACGCTCTGTTCTCTGCTGCCTCTACTGCTGCTTCTGCCACTGCTGCTTCTAAGCCCAGTCTCTGGCTCAGGTGCGCCCACTTACGCAGGACCAGACCCCACTGCAGGCGCCCGCCTCAGGCCTGAGTGCAGGCCCACAGGGGTCTGTCATCCACGGGAGGGCAGAAAAACCTGATGACTCTTTCATTTACCCTACAAGGGGCCATGCCTGGAACACAGGAGTGAGTGAAGGCTGTGAGCCCGGGTGAATGGCTCAGTAGTGGGGCCCCAGGCAGAGGCAGGGGCTTGGTTTTAGGTGCCCTAATCAGTGTCCAGGATGGACAGGGCCTGTGAGGGGACCCAGGGTAAGAGGTAGAGCTAAAGCATATGCCTCAGGCTCACCACTCCCACTGCACGGCCCTGTTTGCTGCCTGGATTTGACCTCAGCCCAACTCTGCCAGCACCCCTCCAAGCACCCTCCTGAGTTCCAGGCCACTGAGGCCAGGCTGTGTCCTGGCCCCATTCCTTACCGGATTCCCAGCATCTGTGTAAATTCTCCCCAGCTGAGCCTGTCCTTGTCTCCAAACAGCAACCTCTTTCCCTTACTTCACCTCCCCCAGGGAGTCCTCTAGGATTTGTTGTCATGGGTACTTTTACAGACATCTTTTCTTAATCCCTTCCATTCCCTTGTGTACTCCACGTTTTAAAGATAGAAAAACTGGGACTCACTGAGGTGAAGTGGCTGTCCCCAGTCATAGAGCTGATTAAGAAGTTTGGGCTGGGTCTGCAGACTCTGAAGTCTACTTTCCTCAACGCCTAAGCAGGCTGGCGAGGAATCACAGCTGCTTCTAGCCAAAGCTCTCTCCTGGGTGCCCGGGGAGTACTAAATAGGAGACATGGGAGCTTAAGGGACAATGCAGCACAGTGGTTAGAAGTTCCAAAATGAGAGCCAGAATGCCTGGCTCCAAGCCAGCTCTGCAGCCTCCTGTGCTCAGTTCTCCTGTCTGCAGGATGGGATGGCAGCACTTACTGACCTTGTGGGGTTATTTTGGGGATTAACCGAGACACACAGAAATCACTATGGAAGTCACTGTTGCTACTTCCTTTCCCCAAGGCCTCGGCTCAGCTCTTTCTCTGACTCTGGTCAGTGATGGGCACCCGGGGTAGGGGTTCCTCTCTGCTCTAGCATGGGGACTGCAGACAGAGGAGCTATAATTTCCTACAGTCTCCAGATGAGCCCGCCAGGCCTCAGAGAAGAGCGGTCTCTTGCCTGAGGCCACCGGTCAGGCACAGAGCAGGAATCAGAGTCGGCCTCCCTGGCGCCCGCGCTCTCCAGCATCTTGTTGACCTGACTGTGGGCAGGACAGAAACATTTCCTTTCCTTACCAGGAGGCCCAGGATTCTCTTTTTCTTTCTTCCTTTCTTTTAAAAGAAAAATTTATTTATTTATGCATACAAGCTGGGGCATAGGCCAGAGGTGCGGGGGGATGGGGGGGTTGGGAGGTGGGGTGAGAGGATTCACCAGAGACAGAGTGGGGAGCAGAACAGGCAGATCTACTGAAATGCACTGCTGAGGGGAGCAGCAGATGTGTCAGGAGAGGTCTGCTGCGCCATGTGGGAAGCTCCTGGAGAGGATCGAACTCATGCTGCAGTGGCTGCAGTAGCTTCATTAGGCTGAGACTTAACCCCTTGCGCCATCAGGGAGGCCCAGGATGCTCTTTTTCTGGGTCTAAGGTGTGCACAAATCTCCTCTGTCTAGACACAAGGCTCCACTCCTCTCCCCGTCCCCTGGAGCCCACAGCTGAGCACAGCTGCTGCCCAGGAGCCCTGACAGACTCTTCCCACCCCACTCCCACAAGCTGTCTGGGAACCTCTGAGTAAATGCCCAGAAGTGTCGCACCAGCGTGGTGCTGCCTGTGGGAAGACTGTGCATTTGGAGCGGTGGAGGGGGTTTTCCTTTGCTCTCTCTCTGTCTTCCTGAACGGTATAAAAAAAGTCATAATTCATTTATGGTTAGAAGGAAAAGAAAACACTCCGTTCTCTATACCTTCCTCCCACCCCACCCAAGGAATGCATGGCTGGTGTGGAAAATTTAGAACTTGCAGGCAGGTAGCAGGAGTAAGAAGCAAGAGTCATTATTAACTCACTGCCCCGCTGTGGCCATTGTCTCCTCAGTCGCGCTGCAGTTCTGGAGAAACGTGCGGCCAGGCGTCTGGGCCTCTGGCACGTGACCCTGACAGGCCCCATCATTTTGCCCCGGTCCTGGAGTAGTCAAAGGTCAAAGTAGACAAGAAGGTCATTTTGGGTTCAGGGGTTGTTGGGGGTCGTGTCTCCTGTGCCTGGAGTGCCCTAGTAGAACATGGGGCCTGCTGCTGGTATGTCTGGGCTCAGTTGAGGGGCTGTCCCAGGAAGATGGGCACCCCCACCTGTGGCACGGGCACCCTGCCTCCTCATGGCATGGAGGAGTTTGGCCACCTCCCTGTGAGCAAGGCACCAGCCTGTTCTGGGCTTCACTGTTCTTTTTGGTAAAAACTGTTTTGAGAGTTAAATAAGATAATGTACGTCATACACACACCCAAAGTGATCATAGTGAGAATAAAAAATTTCAAGATCTAGTGATTGCTCTTCTAAATCCTCCAGCCCGAGCGAAGGAGATGAGAGGGGACGGAGTTTTCTGTTACCTGCGGAGGATGGGAACGGGCCTCGAGGGCCGGTGTTCTGTCTGGTAGAAGCAGGAAGAGACAGAGTTACCGGACACGAGGGGGAAGCTCCCAAAGCTCAGTGTAGGAAAAGCAGGGTGGCGACGCGGTCAGCAGCTCTAAGGACGGGGGACCGGACCAGTGTCGAGGCAGCTGAGGGTTCTCCCCTCTGCTCTGCTGGCAGGGGGGCCCGGGTGTACTGCTGGGCACTCAGAACAGGTTTCCATACAGCATTCAGCTGAGCCCACCCAAGTTCAAGTTAGGTTTCGTCACTTGTCAACTGTGTGATTTGGGGCAAGTTACTTAACTCTCCTGTGCCTCCATTCCCCCACCTGTGAATGGAAACAGTGATGTTACTCAGTTGTAGTGAGAATTAAATGAGAAAGAATCACCCCAAAGTGGGATGTGCCTACGTGGTAGGTTAATTTTGGGGTCTGGAAATGTTATTACCATAATGTATATGAAAAATATTTTAGAGCATTCTCAGATGCAAGAAAAAATAACCAAATTGGAATGTTCTGCTTTCAGGTAAGAGAGGGGAAACCTGTAAGTTGAGTGTTCAGAAGACTGCCCAGCTCCGAGCGAGGGCACTTTTAGGATGCAGAGCTGTGGTCTTTCCTGCAGCATCGTCGAGGGGCAGGTGGTCTCTGGGTTCTTTATGGCTTTAAAAGTCATGATCTTGGGCCTCCCTAGTGGCTCAAAGGGTTAAGTCTCAGCACTACGAAGCTGTCGGCAGCCACTGCAGAATGAGTTTGATTCCCGGCCAGGGAGCTCCCCACATGGTGCAGCAGACCTCTCCTGCCTCGCCTGCTGCTCCCCTCAGCAGTGTACTTCAGTCGATCTGCCTGTTCTGCTCCCCACTGTCTCTGGTGAATCCTCTCACTGCCCCCTCCCCATATCTGGCCTACACCCCAGTTCGTGTATGCATAAGTAAATAAATCTTAAAAAATTCATGATCTTTCAAGTGTTTGACTCAGACTTTTTAGAGGGCAATTTAAGACCAGCCCCTACTTTCAATTCTACCTGCAGCCCTGAAGAATGACGAAGTTTTGGAATAACTGAGAGACATTCACTGTGCCCTGAGATCTCATGGGAAGACAGATGGGGCATTTCTGCTGTGGTCAGCCAGTGACCCTTCAGCCTTTTGGCCCACAGCCAAGCCTGGGCTCCGAGGGCTGAGAGTCACGTTCCCAAGTCCCAAGTTTCTCAGGCAAATGTGAGGGTGGAGGGTGACTCAGCCCTCCACCCTCAGTTCCCAAACCAAAGGCTCTCGGAGCCAGTTTGCAGGACAGATTTGAGGTTCTTTGTGTGGGCTCTGGAGCCCGAGCGGCCTGGGCTGGACGCCACACAGTGAGTATGACCCCAAAGGCCTCCAACTCCTGAGACCCAGTTTCCTCACCTGTGGCAGGGAGAAATGAATTCCTCCTTCTCAGGTTAGTGTGAGGATAAAAATGAAACAATCTGTTGCATAGGGTAGGATTGTCTTCGGCTGCAAGTAATAGATTACCTGACAAAAACAACAACGGCATTTCATTATCTCACATAAGTGTCTGGAGTTTGGGAGGCCTGAAGCTGGCTCTGCCCTCACTGCTGCTGGTGACGAGGCAAAGTGGTTACTGCAGTTTCACTATCCATACACCCCTCAGGGAGGAAGAAGTGGGGAGACAGCAATACACCTTTCTCTTCTAGATACTTTTTCTCTCAAACTTTAGTGGGCATGACACGGCTCCCCTCAGCAGTGTATTTCTGATCTGCCTGTTCTGCTACCCGCTCTGTCTCTGGTGACCCCTCTCGCCGCCCCACGCCTCTGGCCTATACCCCAGCTTGTATGTATAAATATAAAATAAATCTTTAAAAAAAAAAAAAACTTTAGTGGGCATGAGAATCACCTGAACAGTTTTAATTTTTGCTTTTATTTTGTTTTATTATTATTTGGGGGGACTTTTTTATTACTCAAAGAAGCTCTGCTTTTCATTGAGTGCTCTGACTCTGTACTCATGCCTTCAATACTTTTTCAACTGTTCTCGGCTCCTCGATAAGAAAAGCCCACGTGATCCCGTCTGGGACACACAGCACACATGGCTCCCCGAGGCCTGGCTGACATGGGAGCTCCTCAAGTGCTCCCCGGCGCACCCCACATGCAGGTTTTGGTGCTTTCCCAGCCTTCCTGGCATAAAGGTAACCAACTCTGTTAGCAGGGGTTCGGGCAGCCTGGTTCCGTCAGACGCTGTATTATGGGAGCACCTGGGACGGTGTGTCACACCTGGACCCTCCCGAATGCCTCTAGACACTGCCCCTGAAAGAGGCACCTGAACAGTTGTTTTTTTTTTTAAAGATTTTATTTATTTATACATACAGCTGGGGTACAGGCCAGAGGTGTGGAGTGGTGAGAGGCTTCACCAGAGACAGAGCGGGTAGCAGAACAGGCAGATCAGAAATACACTGCTGAGGGGAGCAGCGGGCGAGGCAGGAGAGGTCTGCCTCGCCATGTGGGATTCTCCCCGGCTGGGCGTCGAACTCGCATCGCTGCTGCTGACAGCTCCACAGCGCAGCGCTTAACCGCTGCGCCACCAGGGAGGCCCACCTGAACAGTTTTTAAAATCACAGAGTCCGGGCCCGTCTCCAGAGTCTGACTCCCTCAGTCTGGGCAGGACTTAAGAGCTGCGTGGGGAACAAGTTCACAGGAAGCAGAGGCACTGGCCCCAGAGAGACTTAATGGTGGCCTGGGTTGGGGTTGTGTTAGCCTTGGCCTGGAGAACCAAGAGACTGAGGAAAGGATTAATTATGGGGGTGCAAGCCTAGGGCAATGAGGGTCAGGAAGAAGGGACGGAAGATGCAAAGCAGTGAGACTTATGCACCGGCTGCTGCTTCCACAAAAAGTGACATGGTAGGTCACAGGAGAGGTGTATTTACCTAGCATGAGAGACTTTTCTGGGAGGTTTGAAGCGTGGAGAGACAGAGAGAGAGAGGAAGAGAGAGGTATTAATCCACTTCCTTCCCCTTCCATCTCCCATGTCCTAGTTTTCAACCTTTACTTTGGGGAGCTAATTTCTCCACATTTCTGGAGGCAACCGACCAGCCCCCTGGCTGATAGGCCCACGCCCCTACAAGTGGTTTCTCAGGCAAATGTGAGGGTGGAGGGTGACTCAGTGTGGGGTGGGGGGTCCCGATGAGAAAGCTAAGGTGCCAGCTGAGGAATCTGAGGAAACTGAGTCTGTGCCCTCTGAGGTGGTACAGGGTGGATGGTATTAGCTGGCTGGGTCCAAAACAGACCTAAAAAGTTGAGCTGACAGGATTTCTTGAAGGATTCATGATGAAGCGTGAAGGGAAGGGAGAAATTAAGGCTTTGGATAGGAAAGCTTGAGAAGAAGTTACCTTTTTAGGAAAATAGTAAAACTTTTGGCCATGTTAGGCTGGCGACGACGTCCACTCAGTGGTTGTAGGGTAAATGAAGGAGGCATCAGGTTTTTCCGCCCTCCTGCCCTTGGGCTTGATGATGGCAGGAGCTGGAGCTCGAGGCTTGAGCGCGAGGCGGTGGAGGCAGCAGCGGCAGAGGACAGAGCTCGAGAGCAGAGGGCGTGTGGCGGAGCGTGGCGGTGAGCCGCGGAGTCCAGGGCAGGACGGCATGACGACATCTAATAAAAAGAGTCTGCTTGAACCGATGATGACCCTACCTGGCCTGGGATGGCTGCAGAACAGTGGTCTGAGTTTGAGGGGAGGCTCTCTCTGGAGACAGGCACTTAAGTCACTGTCACATGCCTGGTATTGAAAGTCTGTGGTCATGGCTGGTCGTGGCCACTTAAGAGGTCAGGTGAGATGAGAAAAGAGGTGAGGCAGAAACTCTGACCCTGGCAAGATGGGCACCGTGGGTGGCCCATTTCACGGCGAGTGGGGGCAAAGCCCTCTTACCGGAGTGGGTTGAGGAGACAGTGAGGGGAGAGCAAGTGGTCCTGGAGAACACACACAGCTTCTGTGTGTAAGAGGGAGCAGAGAAATGGGGGGCGGGTACCTAAGAGGGTCGAGAGAGGCTGCTTGTGAGGCCTGGTACGTTCACAGGTGGGGATGACACAGCAGAGACGAAATGGATTAGAGCAAGGGGGCACCTGTGTGGGTTCAGCCCCGGAGGAGCCGAGGGGCATGAACCTGATTGTAAGTGAAAGGTTTGGCGCAGGGAGGGGGAGGGCCCCATGCCCCACAGAACCAGGAAGGGAGGTGGGTGAAGGGGTGGGGAGGTTGGTAGCCCCTTTCTGACTACATCATTGTTTTGCAACCATCCCAGGGCAGGTAGGTTCGCCATCAGTTCAGGCAGCTAAAGAGAGAAGCTTGGAGCCCTCAGCAGCATCCCCACAGGTTTTTTAATAGTACGCAGGGAAACAAGCAGCAGGGAGATGGCAACCCGGGCCCCTGTGAGTCCTATACGCCCTTTCCTCTGGGCTCTGGTATTCTTTCACGGCCTCTTCCTCTCGTGGCCGCCCCCCATGCCGTCTGTCTGTGTGACGCTGCCCTTATCGCTCCGCCTCCAGGCTCAGGTGCGCACACGTACACATACTCCAGGTGTCCACAATCAGGCACACGTGCCCCGTGCCCACGGTCCCCAGCGCCTTCTGCATCCCACGCTGCAGGTGTTAGCCACGGAGGCGTAAACGTCTGACCAAGTCACTGAGCCTACAAGCATCTGTGACTATGAACTTTGAGGGGACGCCATTGATGAGGGTGAAGGAGGAGTCTTGGAGTTGGGAAATGAGGTGAAGATGTGAAGCAGGTTATCTGGGATAGGAAAGGTGAATGTTTCAGGGAAATGCAAGAGGAGAGCTTGGCAGCATGGAGGCCCATTTGAGCTGCAGTCCTAATCATGAGGCAAGGCCGCCGCAGGTGAGGGAGTCTGCCGTGCTCAGCTGTTTACGTGCAGGCGCTGGTGAAGCCCATGCAGGGTGAGCGTGATGGAGACAGAGGGAATGGACTATAGAACTAGCCTGAGGGAGGAGGGGAGCGAAGACTTAGAGAGGTGACTGGTGAGGCAGAGGTGAAGCAGCGGTGGGCCACTGCCCTGGGAGTCTCCGTGAAATTGGAAGACACCAAGGTTACTATATGAAGGCAGCAGTACACAGTGTACCACTGGCTGAAATCACAAACCTTCCTAAATGCCAAAAACAAACAGTTAAACAAACAAACAAAACTACATAGACTATATATGTACATCGAGACTAGGAGTACTTAGAAATACAAAATTGTATGAGGGAATTACAGTCGAACATTTTACGCTGCTGTAAAAGGACTGGGGATCTCTGTAATGCATCTCCAGCGCATACTGTTGGGCAAATAAGCAAGATGAAAAAATGAATAGAATGCTGCCTTTAAGAAAAGAAGGGCCTCGCTAGAGGCGTAGGGGCTGTCTCCTACACTGCTACGGCCTGAATTCGATCCTGGCCAGGGAACTTCCCACATGGCACAGCAGACCTCTCATGCCTCTCCCGCTGCTCCCCTCACTAGTGTATTTCAGTAAATCCGCCTGATCTACTCCGCACTGTCTCTGGTGAATCCTCTCACACACACACACACACACAAACCTCTGGCCTACACCCCAGCCCCATGGCATGGCAGACCTCTCCTGCCTCGCCCGCTGCTCCCCTCAGCAGTGTATTTCAGTTGATCTGCCTGTGCTGCTCCCCACTGTGTCTCTGGTGAGCCCTCTCGCTGCCCCACACCTCTGGCCTGTACCCCAGCTGGTATGCATAAATCTTTAAAAAATATACTTAATAATAGAGTAATACATTTGCAGCCCAAATAAGTTCTAAGTTGTACATTTCAGGCTTAACTAACAGAATTCATAAAAATACCTTGAGGACATTTCAACGACATGACTTATTTTCTTTGTTCATCTCTCTTTTCTTTTCCAAATAACCTTTTTCAGATATGGTTCAAGGTAGAATTTATCCTCCTCCTATTTCGTCCACTGCTCCTTAGGCAGGATCCGCTGCCCCAGAGTTGGGTCCAGTGCCCTCCTAACGCGAAACATCCTGTCATTATAAAGATTCTCAGCGAGTCTTTTTATGACTTCTATTGTATCACCATCCTCGTGTAATTTTATCATTTGAATTAATCCCAGTTTTTTGAACCCTGCACCCTACCATTTTCAAACACTCTCCAGACCCTGGGTTGATGCTGCAACAGCTGGCCTGCTTGCTACTTTGACCCAAGACTGAAGGGTTCCTACTCAGTGTAAATCTTTATGATCTTTTACAAAGCAATGGATTTAGAGAGGACACCAAGAGCACAAGCAAGGAGAAATTAAATAAATTGAACCTTATCAAAATCAAAAACTTATGTGAGTCAAAGGAAACCATTAAGTATGTGAAGGCAACCTCTGAATGGGAGAAAATATTTGCAAATCCTGATCTAATAAGGATCAAATAATCCAGAATATGTAAGAATTCTGCACCTCACATGTCTTTATTAAAAAGATAGTCTAATTAAAGAATTTGAACAGACACTTCTCAGGAAAAAAAAAAACAGATAAAAGAAACAACCAAGTAAGGACATGAAACAATGCTCACAAGTACCCAGTCCTCAGACACGCGAATCAGTACCACAATGCAGTAGCGCTGCATTTCCACTAGGATGCCCATAGTAAGAGCAGGAAATTAAGTGTGGATGAGAATACGGAGCAATTGGAACTCTCACACATCGCTAGACAAATGCACAAATCATGTAGCTGCTCTAGGAAAAAACTGGCAAAAAATTCAACATAGATTAGGGAAAGAGGTTAAAAGGGACAAACTTCCCAGTTACAAAATAACTGTTGTGGGGATGTAGCACACAGCACAGTAACTGCAGCTAATAACCCCAACCCACACCTTGGGAAATTGCTGAGTAGACCTTAAAAGTCCTCATCACAAAAGAGGAAATTTTTGGTGACTATGTAAGGTAGCTAGACCTACTGTGAACTCCTAAAAAACTGAAAAACCTGGGCCTCCCTGGTGGCACAGCGGTTGAGCGCTGCGCTGTGGAGCTGTCGGCAGCTCGCGATGCGAGTTCAACGCTCAGCCGGGGAGAATCCCACATGGTGCAGCAGACCTCTCCTGCCTCGCCCGCTGCTCTCCTCAGCAGTGTTTCTGATCTGCCTGTTCTGCTCCCCACTCTGTCTCTGGTGGACCCTCTCGCCACCCCACACTTCTGGCCTGTACCCCAGCTTGTATGTATAAACAAACTAAAAAAAAAAAAAACCTAAAAAACCCTATGGGCATTATTTTACATAAATTGGTAAGGGTTCGAGTCATTTTCCCCTTGTAATCTTCCGCTTGTAAGCTTTATGATTCACAGTGTCACAGAAGTAAGCTTAGAAGAAACAGGCTTTATAGCTAAGACATTTATATAAAGTTCATAAACTTACTGATCTGGAAAGAAAATTGGGGCTATTTCTGCTTCGCTTCTCCAGTTATTTATATTGATTTAAAATAATAGGCATTCTGAGCCTCCCTCGTGGCACAACGGGTTAAGCACAGCACTATAGTGCCGTTGGCAGTCCCAGTTCAAAGCCCAGCCCGGGAGATTCCCATAGTGCAGCAGACCTCTCCTGCCTCGCCCGCTGCTCCCCTCAGCAGTGTATTTCCATTGATCTGCCTGTCCTGCTTCTCACTCTCTCTCTCTCTCATGAACCCTCTCGCCACCCCACACCTCTGACCTGTACCCCAGCTTGTATGTATAAATCAATCCTCAAAAAAAAACTAAAAAAAGGGGAAACTTCTAAAAAGAATGCATTCTATAAAGGCATGTTTCTTGGATTTTTTTTTTAATCTTTTATCATTAGAGAAATCCAATGGAGAAATGTGCTAGCTGTCAACTAGGTTGTTGGCACTGAGGCAAGAAAAAATAAAGCAAAAAGGACTCGGGGAATTTTGTGTTCATCCATTTAAAAAAAAAAAAAAGTTAAACAATTACCATGACCTACTCTGAGAAATGTGCCCGAAAGAATGGAAAACACATGCACGCACACACTTGTACACAAATTCAGAGCACACATTCAGAGCAGCATTATTCTTAACAGCCTAAGTGGAAACCCCAATAAATTGAGTAACTGTCTACTCCATGGAACCTCTGGCAACAGAGGAATGAAGTACACAGATGCTGAACCTTGAAAATGAAAACTACTCACCAGACTACATGTTGCACGGACACATCCACCTGGCATGTTCAGAACAGGCCAGCCTGTGGAGGGGGAGCGGGTTTGTCTGCAGCTGGGGAGGGGAGAGGGAGTGACCGCTAACGTGCAGTGGGGTTCTTTTTGGAGCAACAAAAACTGGAATTATAGCAATTATTGCACAACCTTGCACATATACTGAAAACCACTGAATTGCATGCTTTAAAATAGTCTATTTTTTATGGGTGGGGTCGGCACGGCAGTGAAGCCAGGCAGTTGAGGCCTAGAGACCCCAGGGGTGCATACAGCCACAAGCTCGTCCAACCAACAGCCCCTTCCCTTTCTCTTTTCATCTTATCCCTCCCCCTTTCATCCCTATCATTCTGACTGAATCCTATAGATTTTGTGGGTCCATCTCTCACCATGAGAGGAGTGGGCACTTGACCCGGTTTTGCCCCGTGAAGTCAGGCTGCTGAGCAAGAAGTCCACTTTAGGAATTCTCTTCGGGAGGCGCAAATCCCCTTGCTGGTTAAGCCTTGTCCCCCCACCGAAGCATCCTATTAGTTTACTGAGACTCAGTTGGGTCAGGCTTGGAGACGGAGCTGAAAGGGAATCCACCTGTTATCTGTGACCACTCAGCTCACAGTAGGGCTCTTAGATATCCTCACTGTGCTCCTGCTTTTACAACTCACTGAGGCATCACTGGCCAACGCTGCTTGAGCATAGCTTCCCTCAAGCTCAGCAAGTGCACATTTCAGGTCCACAACTCTACGTGTGCAGTTAAGACAGGTGGACTCCCTCTAGCCTGCCCTCCCTCTCCCCAACCTCCCCTCAGGAAACCACCATTTTGTTTCAGAGACTAGGTCTTTTGTTCATTTGCCTTGCTTGATAGGTATCTTATTCCATTGAGCACAATCACCTCAAGGTCCATCCATGCTGTCCCAAACGGCAATTAAAAAAAAAAAAAAAAGCGCCGAGTAGTTGGTATTCTACCCTGTCTTATCCATTCACCCGTGATGGGCACTTGGGCTGGGCTGTTTCCACATCTTGACTATCGTGAATAACGCTATGATGAACACGAGGTGGCAGCCTTTTCAGCTCCAGTTCTTCTATTCTTTGGATAAATACCTCCAAGTAACTGCTGGATCACAGGGTGGTTATATTTTTAATTTGAGGAAACTCCATACTGCTTCCCACGGTAGCTGCACCAACTTACATTCCCACCAACAGTGTTCGAGGTTTACCACATTTTCATGTCTGGTTTCTCTTTTTTAAGCCTGGACACTCCCGTGGTCCACAGCCAGCCAAATAAAATAAATGTTTTCCAGAGGAACAAATAGTTCAAATTCACCCAAATTTCTAGGTACCAGAGTTTTACCTCAGTCAGTCACTTCACATATTTAACTATGAAATAAGAGTCACACGTACACAGGATTGTCCCCAAGTGAGCCCCTGCAGGGACCAGACACTGCCCACAGGAAGCACCTGAACTCTTGTCCTGATAAGGCAAAGCCCAACTGGAGCTTTCTCAAATCATGAAACTTCTGCTCAAATACCAAACTTTGCTCTCTCTACTCCTAACATCTATAGTGGTATCCTCAGGAAACTCCTGCCCCTGAATAAAAATTAACACTCTACAACCTAGAACTATGTGCAAATGGATAGAAATTGCTTAAGCAGACAATTTTTTCCAAAGGGTTCCCCCAAAGTTGGGGGCTTAAACCATCTTGACTAACTACATGTCATTACCTTGAAAGTCTTTTCCTGAGATGTCATCCATAAAAAGGGTGTGAACACATAATTGAAGACTAAAGAAAGAATACACCTAAGACTCGTCAAGGAAGAGGCTAATCCATAGTTCATTTTTGACTAGGGATACACAAAGAAAGCTAAGGTTCTTAGTCTCCAATTTGCTTTATTCCCCTCAAACTACAGAGATGACCTGTGGAAGCAAAATTCAGTTCTATCTTCTAAGTAAGATCTCTTCTCTAGGGGAAAAGGGTTTCCCGCATTATCTTCAC
This sequence comes from Scalopus aquaticus, assembly GCA_004024925.1. NCBI lineage: Eukaryota > Metazoa > Chordata > Mammalia > Eulipotyphla > Talpidae > Scalopus > Scalopus aquaticus. Next base: position 1,276 of record PVIJ01007915.1, on the reverse strand, counting down.
ATTAAGCAATCAGTAATGTCCCCACTAACATCACTGGTTTTGGAACTAAAGTGGTTACTCAGCAAGAACAAGTTTAATCAATTCTCAGAAGACTTGCTGGTGTGCAAATCTAAGTGCCATATGCCTTAAAGAGATGCTCTCTTAATACAAAGATTCTAGTTAGATGTATTAACTTGCTGATTTTACAAGTCTTAGATGTGAACAGAGACTATCTTGCTCTTACGGCCACCCAAAATCTAAACTTAAAAATACACTTCAGACAATGCTGCATAACCAAGTACAGAAACCACTTCTCTGCTCCAGCCTCACTTGCCAGTTCACTCCTGGGCTCTTTCCCAGTTCTACCTGGCACTGTTGTTCTACACACCAAAATGCATCCTGCCCCATGACTTGGGGAAACCAGTCTCCCCCATTCCTGGGAAAAGATTAGAGGCAGCATTCCAAGCCAAACTGTATCCAGCTTTATTAAAGATACTTTTCATAAACAATCATGGTATTTCAGGCAGGATATGGGCAGACAATCATTAACAGTATACAACTTTCAAACTCCCCTCTTCAATGGACTACCAAAATCAGAAAGCCACTATAAAACCCAATGAAATCTTCATTTGATGCTCTGAACAGGGAAAGTTTAGAGTGAGGGTTGACATTTCACATTTAGCATGTTGTTTAACAACTTTTCACAAGCCGACCCTGACTTTCAGGTAATGAAATGAAAATGGCAGATTTATCAATCTGATGACCCACAATCTAAAAAAGGAACCGCTGCTCTTTTCAGGGGTGCCGTCTCAGTGGTGACACTGGGAAGTCCAGATTGCCTGACATACTGATAACCACTTTTTTTGCTGTCAGGTCTCTGGGCTTAAGGGAGTCAAGTCTATGCTGAAGGCAGAGAGGGAGGACATAAAAATGAATTTTAGTTTTTCCCTATATGGCGTCCGTGCCAAGGTGGCTAATGTGTGTCAACATCAAGGAATCCCTCCTCCTGGGAACCAAGAGGAAGTCTCTCAAAACTAGAAGGGAAAGGTTTTCTCTCCCACATCAATCCAGCTTTGGAGACGTTCTATTAGTGACATACGCCCTTCCCCAAAAAACAACAATGAAGTGTTCTGTGTGCTAACAACATAGCTTAAAAAAAAAGTAAAACAAAATTCTGCATTTTTATAAAACTTGATAAAAAATAGTATTTCAAACTGTACAGTCACCAGAAGTACACAGTTATCAAAAATGCACACACTTCACTTGGCATCTCCAGCACCTTCAGCTTTTTGTGCCT
>PVIJ01007914.1:0-78594 GCA_004024925.1 Scalopus aquaticus | reverse complement strand
ACCCTCTTCTATCCCTCTCTCTTAGCAATTTCTTCTCTCTTCTTCCCCCACTTCTCCTCTCTTTTCTCTCACTCTCTCCTCTTCTTCCCTCCTTCTCCTCCTCCCCCCTACTTTTCCTCCTCCTCATCTCCCTTTCTTTCCTCTTCTCTCTCCTCTCCTTCCTCTCTCCTCTGCTCTCCTCTCCTCTCTTCTCTCCTCATACTGGCTTTTTAACAATTTCAAATCAGGGCATAATTTAATCTGAAAACCGGTGTGTCTGGGCTGCTGTCTGTCTTTGTGTTTTCATGGGTTAATAATCCTGGTGTGCAGCACAGCAGAGCGGTGGAAATAAAGCCTAATTCACTCACTATTCACCTACTGACAGAATAACCACATATAATAATCCTCCATTCCTCTACTCCCCCCCCAAACCAACAAAAAAACCAACCTATCATTGTTTTGTCCCCTGGGGTCCTCTGTGCTTCCCTTCAGAATCGGGAGTAAATTATCTTCAAGGAAGGGTTCATTAAGAATAAATAATAATTTGCACTTCTAGCACACCTTTTGTCAAAGTATTTCAAAGTGCTTTACTGAATTAATTAATTAAGACAATTAATTAATTTGGAAAACACTCCTGGAGGGAGGGAACGCATACTTAATGACACCTGTTTTCCAGATGAGTAAACTGAGGCCCAAAGCAATGAGCTCAAGGACATGACAGGAAATGTGGCAAAATGGAGCTGAGGGGAGGTGAGGTCAGACCAGTTTCACTTCTACATGTTAGTTTTTGAGCAACAAAAGGGGCAGCGGGCCAGGCCCAGGAGGAAGAAAGCAAAAGGGTGGTGAGTGAGAATCTGAAGTGGCCAATCTAGAAGTGAGGCGAGACACAAGAACTCAACTGAGGCTGAAGGAACAAGTCCAATAGACAGTAGCTTCCAAGACCAAAGGGTCAGATTCCCTCAATCTGAATCCAGGTGGGTGAGCGCCCCACAGAGGGTCTGAGCCCAGAGCAGGCACCCACACCTGAGTGACAGGCACAAACTGGCGGTTGGCACACAATTAAATGCCTCTGTGCCTTAGCATCTCCCAAGATGCTCTCCACAGGACTGCCGCTATCAGAGTCTGGGGCTCTGGGCTGCAGGGAGGGCAAGCAGGCTCCCTGCTCTACCAGGTGAGTGAGTGGCAGAGTCAGTCCTCTTTGAACATCCTTTCCCAAAGTCTGACCCAGGAAATCCCCTCAGCCCTTGTAAATATCCTGATCTGGGGTCAGGTCTCACCATTACCTCACCGACTTTCATACAAACACGAGACTTCCCAGCAGCCCCCATCTCTCTGTGTACCTTTTGCACGGGTCTAATCCATCACCTTAGACCATCCAACCCTCAGTCCCGACTGCTCCCGGCAAAGCTAATTAGGCCACATGTGTGTGCACACACACGTACACACGCACACAGACCCTGTGAACACTACAAATTAACAACCCAAGCTTGTCTTTTTCATTGTGTTTTTATTATGATGCTCCTCAATGATGTTTTTAAATGAATTTTGAATAGTCCCCGTAATTTGGTTTGTTCTACATTGCAGTGCAAGCACGAGGGCCCCGTAGGAATTGCTGCGAGGAATACAATATTATGTGAGCGTGGCTTCTGCTTGCCTTTCTGCTTCCTCATAATTAAGCTTTATTGAGTTGTAAAATGAATAACAATTAAAAAAAAACCTGTTTATTGATCCAGGTGCAACATGCAGACATATAAGAAAACTTTCTCCAATTTCTGACCTCACTAAGTAACTCGTGTCTACACTCTTGCCCCTCCGGTCTCCTTTAGGAGTGATGGATCCTGTCAGCTGCATTGGAACTTTCTTTGACACCATGAAGTAAACTGTTGGTGTGTGCATTGGGAAAAGACACCCCAACTAGCGTTTGTCAAGGGCAGAAGTCAACTGAGATTCTTGGGACACCTTACCTCCTCTTCTTTTTTTTTTTAAAGATTGATTTATTTATGCATACAAGAACAGGGGTGTAGGCCTGAGGTGTGGGGTGGTGAGAGGATTCACCAGAGACAGAGTGGGGAGAACAGGCATATCTACTGATAAGGGAGCAGCGGGCAAAGCAGGAGAGGTCTGCTGTGCCATGTGGGAAGCTCCCTGGCGGGGAATCAAACTCGTGCTGCAGTGGCTGCTGATAGCTTCATGGTGCTGAGACTTAACCTGTTGCACCACCATGGAAGCCCCCTCACCTCCTCTTCTTGATGTTTAATATTCTGGTATTTGGGAAGTCTACCACTTTGGTGAGGGCCTTGTGCCCTGCTGACATGCATATAACTTCAGGAATGAATTGTGTATTAGAGCCTTAAAAAAGTTCACAGCCTGGGCCTCCCCGGTGGCGCAGCAGTAAGCGCTGCGCTGTGGAGCTGTCAGCAGAGGCGACGCGAGTTCGGTGCCCAGCCCGGGAGATTCCCACATGGTGGGGCAGACCTCTCCTGCCTCACCCGCTGTTCCCCTGAGCAGTGTATTTCCATCGATCTGCCTGTTCTGCTCCCCACTCTGTCTCTGGTGAACCCTCTCGCCGCCCCATTCCTCTGGCCTGTACCCCAGCTTGTATGCATAAATAAATAAATCTTTAAAAAAAAAAAGTTCACAGTCTAACAGGACTTGGGTGATCAGATTCAGGGACAAGTCCAGTGGGAAGATTGCTGCAGATGTAAAAATTTAAGAATATTGGACTGTGTAGAGCACAGGGAGGCACCAAGCAAAGATTAGCCTGGAGGGAGCCAGGTGGGCACTGAAGGTAGGTGGTCTGGGCAGAAGGGAAGGGGGCAAGAAGAGGAGCAGACCCCCTGAGAGACTATAAAGAGAAGTGGGACAGGCCCAAGGTACACCTCACTCTACTCTTCTTTCGTGGCAGAGGTTCCAAGAAAGCCAACCACTTGAGTAGACCAGGAGTTCAGATGGAGTTTTCAACAACCCCAGGGCTAGAAACTAATTGTCCTAATCCCCAGGGTCACAATAGGCTTTCACATTGCACCCAATGAAACAATCATCTTGTATAATAAGTAACTGCAGACTTTAGGGGATTCCACAAGAGAAACTGTATGGAAGAAAGAGCTCTAGCCACAGGGGTAGCAAGTACCACATAGACCCCTAGTCCATGTGCCACTAGGGAAGGACAGGGATCTGTGCAGATGCAACCAACTATTGTTATGGCAATTTCCCAGAGAAATCAGGCAGCGTTCAGAGAGGTGGAAAGAGAGAGATTTCTCACACTGCTGGGCTCAATGGGATAGCTCCCAAAAGTTTGAGCCCCGAAAAGCAGAAATGGCAGGGTTTTATAGTTTGTATGCAGAAGCCTGTCACCCTATCCATCATGGACTTTCCTTATTGTTTGTGAGGGAGGTCAACGTATCCATGGCTACTACTGTGGGCAAGCAGCAGACTGCAGAGACTCTCCACTTCAAGCAAGCAGCAGACTCCAAGCAGCAGACTTAGCAACTTCCTGCTTCACTATAATGTCATGTCATGGTTCATTCTGGACCCAAGCCATGGCCAGGAGGTGAGGGCTTCTTCTATGCCACAGGTCTCTGGGTAGGCTCCATCATCTGACTACCCTCCAAAGGAGGCACAGCAGACACCAGGGCCCTGCACTGGGTCTGGTTATGTCTGACCTTGGGTGCTCTGGGAAGCTCTCTTCAGATGACAGTTCTAGGCAAACACTCAGGAGAACCCTAGTTGCTAAGTTCCTGGCAGAGGATCCGAGGACAGGAGAAGGAAGTGCAGCTAGTGCTTAGCATGGCTGATATGTGTACACAACAGTCAGGCAGTCTGGGCTACTATAACAGAATATCATAGATAATTTAAAAGAAAATATCATGGGTGACTCAAGCAACAAAAATTTATTTCTCATAGTTTTGGAAGCTGAAAGGCTGAGATCTGGGTCCCCACATGGTCAGGTGGTGAGGACTGCTTGCTGTGTCCTCACAAGTTGGAGCGGAAGAATTCCAATCCATTTATTTCCCATGATGGGAAATAAACCCCTCATGGGCGTTCACTCCATCATGACATAATGACCTTAATTACTCTAAGGCCACCAATTAAAAAAAAAAAATAGAAGTATAACTGACATTCTAAAAATGAAAATAGAATTATATAAAAATGCTCAGTTTGGGCCTCCCTGGTGGTGCAACAGATTAAGTGCAGTGCTATGAGGCTATCCAGAGCCACCACAGCGTGAGTTCGATCCCCGGGTAGGGAGATTCCCACATGGTTGCAGCAGACCTCCCCTGCCTCGCCCGCTGCTCCCCTCAGCAGTGTACTTCAGTCGATTAGCCTGTTCTGCTCCCCACACTGTCTCTGGTGAATCCTCTCACCACCCCACATCTCTGGCCTACACCCCAGCTTGTATGCATAGATGGATAGGTCTTTTTAAAAAAAAAAAATGCTCAGTTAAAACTACAAAAAGCGTGACAAGAGTGGAAAACAAAACTGAAAACAAAGAACAAGGGCAACAAATAGAAACCGTAACAAATATATAGCTCTTAATCCAAGTATCTTAATAAGCATTTTGAGCTTCAGTGATTTAAATATACCAATGAAAAGACAGAGTTTGTCAGAGTTAATAAAATATTAAGGCACAACAGTTTTTCCCATGAGAAACCCATTTTAAATATAAAGACAAATATAGGTTAAAAATAAATGGATGGAAAATACATACTATACAAACACTAATCAAAAGAGGGCAGGAGTAGCTGTATTAATTTCAGAAATAGTAGACTTCAAATAGAAAAACTGTCAGGGGTAAGTAAGGGATAAAGAGGTCACTTCTCCAAGAAGACATAACAATCCTTAATGTTTATATGCCTAATAACAGAGTGTCAAGCTACTTGCGGCAAAAACAGAACTACAAAAAGAAATCAATCTACCTATCATAGTTGAAGACTTAGCACCCCTCTATCAGAAACAGACATATCCAGCAGGAAGAAAATCAGTAAGGACATAGCTGAACTCAACAACACCATCAATCAACTGGATATCATTGGCATTTATAGACTACTTCATCCAACAAAAGCAGAATAGACATTTCTCTCAAGCTCAAATGAAGTTCCCACCAAGATAAACCATGTTATGGGTCATAAAACATACCTTCACACATTTAAAAGAATGAAAATCATACAATATCTGTCTTTAGACCACAATGGAATTAAATTAGAAATCAACAAAAGAAAGATAACTGGAAAAACCCAAAACACATGGGGATTAAACAATACACTTCTAAATAATACATGAGCTAAAGAAGAAAGCTCTAGAGAAATTTTTTAATATTTTGAACTAAATGAAAATATACCTATTAAAATTTGTATGCAGCAAAGGCAGGGCTTAGAGGGAAATTTATAGCACTAAATATACATACTTTGCCGTGACCCTAAGCTATTCTAAAAAATAGCCTTTTTAAAAAGAAAACAAATTCTACAAGCAGGCCCCTAAATGCCAGTGGTAATGTGAAGAGATACTAGAGAGAGAGGGGCAAGGTGGGTATACAGGTAGGACGATGGTATGCATGCTAGCACAAGCGTACATTTGACTCCTCACATTGCACATGGCATGCAGCAACTGCTTCATCCATGAGAGTACTGCAAGTATTTGAAGACTGGTGTTTATCTCATGTTTTCTATGATTTTAGGGTGTATATGCTCACGCGTATGCTGCACATGTATGTGCATGTAAGTGTGCAAATTGCTTGCCATACAAGGTTTATAGGTGTGCGAGCAGGTGTTGATTTTATGAACTATATTTGCAAACCACATGTATATATGTTGTCTGGGCATATACACCTGTATATGTACCCATGTGAATGTGTGGGTATGAATAATGGTACTGTGGCTAGCAGCGAGGTGAGGGCCAGCAGATGGGTGACCTCTGAGTGACTGACAAGTATGAAGACCTGTGCGTCTAGGCAGATTTGCTGCTGGGAAGTGAGGTCTATGGGCACAGACCACTGAGTAAATGCCCCAAGGGCTTGGCCACAGGGAGAAAGCTGGCTGATGTCAGGCCATAGGGACCCAGAGCCCAGGAGGACTGAGGCAGCTGGTCTCTGGCCAAGGCCACTCCCCAGAGGAGCAGCTCTCAGCAGCATTAGGCACAGACTCACCCCAGGGGCCAGAGCAGGAGGAAAAGTCAATACATAAATAGGCCTGAGGGTGTGAAGACCCTGGAGACCCCTTCCCTCCTCACTCTCCAGATTTGCCCCCCGGGAGCTAACAGGAGGCAAACACATGAATTTATGTGTGATCTGTGTATGAGGAATGTCCTTGATGGTGTTTCTGGAGCCAGCAATGTAAGAGTCAGTTCATTCTGGTCAGAGGAAACTGAGGTCTGGGAAGGGCTTGTCTGAAGTCGCACTAGGAATCAGTTTTGGATGATAGTATCTCCTAAATGTTTATTGGATGAGTGAGTGAGTGAAAATATCAGTGGGTAGAAGGACGAAAGGGAACGAGGGAAAGGACTTGCTGAGCGGACAACAGGGACCACCATGAGCTTATTGTGTGAGCATCTACTCATCCAAAGATGGGAAACTTAAGAGGCAAGTCGAGATAAATTCACTAAAAATGGGGAGTTTGAGTGTCTTGTCTTCTGAAGGTGGAAAGAAGGTGTTGAGAGATAAGCTGCGCAAAGTACTGTATTTTCATATACAATTATTTTGGAGCATGCACAAGGAGCTTTATATGGACATGGTTTTGGGCATATGAATGATATCCTGGGTAGAGAATTAAAAGAAAAATCAACAAACTTGCTGCCTTCAATGAGAGATTTAACACTATCACATAGAATCATAAGCGATTAAGGATTCATGCATTCAGTACTGAGCTGGGTGTTATGGGGGATGATGCAATGCATCACACCCACATTGCACCCTAAAGGGACCTATGGGAACAAGGCATGTTTATCAACATGATAATGAAGGGAGATATTGCAGTGAGCCAAAAGGGACAGGCAGGTGAAGCGCAAGAGGGATTCGGAAAAGCCAAGACGCAGTATTGTCCATGTGTGTCTAGGTGAAGGGCTTCTGTAGTTGAGGACTGGGATTTGAGCTCACACCTATGACTATGCTTGGTGTATGTTATATGGTGTGTACGATGTGATTCCTTCTGCCTCCATCATCCTGAAGCAGTAATTAGAAGGTCACAGGTCATCTTCTGATATAACCATATTAGTATCCAGATTGGACACTTGAAAGTAAAAGAAAACATATTCGTAATTATGCCGAGCAGCTGGCATTACCCAGGCCATCCTGTGTGCACTGGGACCTGTGGCTGCCCTAGTCAGAGTGGTTAGCAGCGGGCTCTCCTGGAGGCCCCAGCAGCAGCAATGTGGGCATCCCAGTTCACTGCACTGAGAGCAGTTCACTCCCAAGCCCTGCCCTCTTCTAGACGAGGTACCCAATGCCATCCCACTCAGCAGCAAAGCTGACCCCCGGGGGCAGGGGCCAGCGTTCCTGGTGGGCAAAATGGGAAAAAAACTCCTGGGACCTCCAGGATCTTGCTGTCCCGCCACGGGATTTGGTGCTCTGGGCCCTGCGGTCAGCAAGCCTGCTGCCAGCCTGGGGTCTTAGCACTTACTCCATCCACTTTAGCACCACTGTTTTCCCCGGTGCCAGCCCTGCGAGGCAGCTCTAATGGATTACTTGCATTATCTCCCTCATCACTGCTTAAATATTTATCAGACCATTATGTATTTAGTGGCCAGGAGGGAGGGTGGAAGGGGCAGAAGGCAGGACGGCTTTGGCCAGATGCAAGGGTTAATTACAGATTGGATAAATCCCCCGATTTAAAAATTAAATAAATAAGCATGGTTGGGAGATTAAAAGGGGACCGTTATTCACATGTGAGGCAGTCCAGAGCAGCCCAATCCAGGTTTTAGTGTCTTCCAGTGTCTCTTTGTATTATCCCGCTGTTCCCTTCCCCTACCTGCAAATCTGTGGGCTGCCTGAGCCTTAAATTAAAAACCGTACTTAGGTTTTGCTCCTCGAGCAACCAGTGTGTGGGAAAATCCAAGCTCTCCTGCAACTGGAGTCAACATCAGCCTCATAAAGGAAGTTCTGAAGGTAACTCCAGGGCTGGCACTGTGAAATATTGTTCATTATATCGAAGCAGCTGAGATAATGCTGTTTTCTAATTTCCCTTTCTCAGTCAGAAATTAAATAAAAAGTCATGTCTAAATTACAATACTGGATTGAGATCAGACGCGGGCCCCATGCAGAGAGCTCATGATCTATCCTCCCCACATTTCGCAGCCATTAAAAGAGATGATCACAGTTTTTTTCCCCTCCTTTTTCTTTGAGGCCATTTACATTTGTTCTGAACTCTCACTGTGTTTTATTCGAGTCTCTTAAAAGTGCCAGTGCACATAATAAGTCAATCGCAAACTTAAATTAAGAAAAAAAGAGACACCCAGGCAAACTAGGACTCTGAACTCCAAGATCAACTACCTAGAGACTCCCTAACTTGGCGTTTACCACGGCCTTGCCCACAGCCTTGCCCATGGCGCAACTGGCAAGGGCTTCTCTGGAGAGAGTCAGACTGGGAGGGCTCTTGGATGAAACGTAACTGCTGGACTGGCTGGTAAAGGTATTTTAAAATGCTAGTGAGCCTGGATCTGCATATTTTATTGAGCGTGTATCCGACTATTCAAGGAGGGGAGAAGAGGGACTGACCACGTTTTGGCAGTCAGAATTCAAGCGTTCTGTGTTCTAAGATGATATTCCCAGAATGTTGCACCAAAAGTTGGTGCAGAATATCATAATTTTTTGATGGAATTTATTAAACAGCCTCATTCTGAATCATTTTTACTGTGTACAAGTTGCTTCCTATTAAGCACTCAAATTCTAGGCCTTGAGCACCTACTATGTGCAAAGCACTAAGTAGAAATGAACACATAATGGTCTCTTTCACAGTTGTCTTAGGCAGGCCCCTGAGATCCTAGCTGTGCTTAGGGATTTACTCCAGTCAGGGCAAGAGCACATTTAGATTTTATTTATTATTTTTTCAATTGTAGTATTTTCCATTCTGGCAACACTTGGTTATTGTTTTTTTTTTTAAAGATTTATTTATTTATGCATACAAGCTGGGCACAGGTCAGAGGCGTGGGGCAGCGAGAGGGTTCACCAGAGAGAGTGGGGAGCAGAACAGGAAGATCAACCCAAATACACTGCTGAGGGGAGCAGCGGGCGAGGCAGGAGAGGTCTGCCGTGCCATGTGGGAATCTCCCTAGCCGGGCACTGAACTCGTGTCACTGCTGCCGACAGCTCCACAGCACAGCGCTTAACCGCTGCACCACCAGGGAGGCCCTGGTTATTGGTTTTTAACACTGTATATGACTTAAGGGTATAGAGGCTCACACCTCTTCAGATGTATGTAACCATGACACACGTACCATCAGGGTACCCAGAATCCTTCAACATAATCCCCTGGCCCCTTCTCTGCTTTGGTCGCCACCCTGTGCCCCCCACCCCCGTCTTCTCTTCTGGCAGCCTCAATTCTGCAGTCAGATCAGATGGTTTTAAAATGCAGCAAAAATCACTATGATTTCAGACTTGTCTGAAGGCACAGATTCTAGCGGGTCAAGGGAGGTGGGTCTCTGTCGGCCACACGCATCAGACAGACCTGGCAGAGGAGACGGCTTGGTCTGGGCTCTTCAGGCCAGGTAGGCTCTGATGAGGACAGAAGATGAGAGGACACTCCAGGAAGGAGCCGAGTGTGAGCAAAGGCCAGGGAGTGGGCTACATGGGGCATTTAGGATACAGCAAGCAGGGCATGACACAGTTATCTGAGGAGGTCTCCTGTGGCCACAGCAACCTTGTCCATGGCTCTTCAAGATGTCACTCGAGGTGGACAAGGCCTGACAGCTTATGCTGTCATCCCCATAAAGATGACCCAATGCATCCGAGCCACACTGCTCATCAGGGCTTTGGTGAGAATGACCAAGAAGACCCTCTCTAGAGTGCACCTACTCTAGCAGCGCCCCACCAGCCACCGTCATTGAAATATAAAGTCTGATAAGCTGCCAATTGTCCTAGCAGTCAGAGGAGAAGTGGGGTTCCATGGAGGGCACAGTGGCAGTGGCCCTAGAGTGAACTTTGTGCTGAATGTATACTTTTGTCTCTTTGCAGAGTTGGCACTCAAGTGTCATCCAAGCCAGCTGCAGAGTGAAAAGCCACAGATTCTGCAAACGAGAGAGCCATTGCTCTTCTGAATCCTTGACATGAATAAGTTAGTTCCATTGGACTTGGAACTCATCTGCATCATCACAAAAACTTTCAGCACTGTACTTGTCAATGAAAGAAAAGGCAGGCTGTTAAATTCTTTAAATATAATTTCAACTGCTATGAATCTTTAATGGTTATAAAAATCGCTTTAAATTTTTTATCACCCACTTGTGCAAACCAAATTTCTTATCAAAGGTGACCACCAAGAATTTTTAGAGTTCATCATCAAGAGTCTTACTCAGGCGTGGTGTGTAGCCGTTTCAAATGCAAATCCTCATGTGAGCCAGTTACAAATCAGCAAGCTTGGGAGGAAGCAAGTACAAGTTTCTCATTAAAAATAAAAAAATGTTTCATCCTAACTTGATATATAATGTCCTTCCTCATCTTTCATATTTTATTTGTCATTTTGTATAATACAGGGAAAATGGAATGGCTTTTTCCCCAAGCCCTGGACGGAGCCGCAGGCTGTGCACTACAACCCACAGTACAAATATTCTTGTTTTCACATGTGTCATGAATTTTAAGGAAGCCCTGTTCGAAAGTATCTTACTTTATCCTCATGGGCCTTGGTGTTACATGTCTCTGGCCAGTCGCCAGCTGTCCCTTTGCCGCTGCCCATAGGTCAGTGTGGCCAAGGGCTTCCCCACACCCATGGGAGGGGCCCATGTGTAGGGGCCAAAGATGGCACCGAATGACCCTGAAGAAGTTCCCCTTGGAGTTATTCCATGGATAGCCTCTTCTCATTAGTGCTGCCGAGGACTGAGTCCCCACTGGCAGCAAGACATGCTATCATGAAGGAGGGGAGGTGGTGTGGGAGACGGGGAAGGCGCATTTCCCCAAAGGCAAAGACCTGCTGAGCTTACCCAGTCCAGCGCCCTCTCTTTAGTTCTTCTAAGTTCTCTTCTCCACCTCTTGATTTTAAATAACTTCCTAAACTATAAATGCAAAGAGTTCCAAATGAAAACTGATTGATAGCCTTGTATAATTATATAATAAAAGCGCACCAATATGCATATACATTATATGTGGGCTTGTACGTCTATACGCATCTGTATCTATTCCAGAGGGAGGAATATGCAATAACGTCTCCTGAAACAAATTGTCAAGGTGTCAATAAGGAATCTCATAATGAATGTGTGGGTGTGATCTGGGGTAATTTCATCACAATTATGTTGCTCAGGCTGATTTCCCAAGATAGGTCTTAAAGGCACAAGTCCTATTCCCAAGCGGAAAGCTGGGTGTTTTGCTTTCTATGACAACTTCAAGGCATCATATTTCCAGACCAAAGTGCCTTCCTCCAAGCAGCCAGACCACTCTGAGCACATCGAGTAACTAGGCCATTTTAAGAGCTTCAGGCCACTGTTACAATCTTTAAAACCTGGGTGGGTGGGGAGGGCAACTATTCAGGATAAGAAATAAACACCAGTGTCACCCCACCAAGCAAGTTAGAAGTCCAAATGATGAGTACTGACTACCTCAGACACTGTCAAAACACTAGAGGGTGAGGAAGAGCAAAGCAGAGGACTGGACGGGTGTATGCTGGAGGGGAGAGGGGATGCCACGTGGCCCTTGTCCCCAAGGAATTCCCAGCCTCTCAGAAGAGACAGATGCATGAACAAGTGCTAATACTTGTGTGTGAAATGGAATGCAATAGAGGACTAAACCATGACCACCCTGAGAGGGAGGGAGGACCTAGGAAATGTTTTGCAGGCCTCAGCTGGGATTTGAAAGGAGAATATAAAGCGCAATCAAAGTGTAAGAGATTGTTTTTGCATAGGACCTTGCTCTAGCTAAGCAAGAAGTGCGCTCTCCCTCACCATAATAATGATGAATGACTATAGACTCCATTCAGGAATCTCAGCAGGGGCAAGGGCCCCAGTCACCCATCTCTGAGACCAGGCCACGGAACCTGCTGTCAGGAAAGCCATTTGTGGTTCAGGAAAGTGTGCGCAGGCCAGGCCCCAACACAGCGCTGTGTCTGAGCCATCCAATGCAGCCACGTCCAAAGAGCTCTCGGAGACAGATTGAAAGAGGAAAAGAAAGAGGAGAGAGCTCCACGCTGAGTGGGATTCCACAGGACATGGGGGAAGGGCAGAAATAATTTTCTCTGCCCCCCAGAAAACATCTAAATCTAGACTAGCCTGTTTACACCAGAAACCACACGTTTTTGTTAATGCCTCCTTGACCCTCATCCCTGCAACGTCCCTCACTACCCTCCCCCACCCATTCACTCCCATCACTGAATCCTGTCAGCTTGACTTTTGTAACATCTCTTGATTCTAGGGTCACTGCAAAGGTGTCCTGACTGGTCCCAGGCTCCTCCAATACATTCACCTCCCTGCAGCCAGCATGACCTTTTAAAAAAATACGTAAAACCCCTCTCCTTTAAACTTTCCAGAGTCCCCTTTCCCTCCCAGGCAAAATTCAGACTCCCAAGCATTTCCAACGAGACCATTATGCCCTCACCTTTCCTTGTCCATCCAGCTCTGCCCCATCCTTGAACTGCCAAACTCACAGTCCTGCTGAGCTCTTTACAGTTCCTTCAATGTTCATACTTGCTAACACCAGACCTTAATATGCTGTCTTTTTCCTCTGAAATGTCCCTTTCCCCCTCATAGACAACTTGAAAACCCTACTGCACTCACAGTCTGAATTACATACCGCACCTCTGTGTTCAAGAGCACTTAGCATGTATGTTGATCTCTAGAAGAAACAATTAGCTCTCTCTTCACTAGTCCATCGTGCGCCTGAGCTGTGAGTAACTTGCTAGCAGAGAACATGCCTATTACCTGTGTAAATCTAGCACTCAATCACACCAGAGTGCGAACACATAGCATGTCCTCATCAATATACTGGGAGGGAGGGATGTTTGGATGGATGGATGGATGGATGGATGGATGGATGGATGAATGCAGGATGGATGAATGGGAGGGAGGTTGACTGGGTGGGTTGACAGTGCTTAATTGATTTGGGGAATAATAAAATCTGTTTCCTCATTCTTGTCTGTACCTCAACAACTAGATTAGCCTCTAAGACAGTGTAACAGTTCACCCAAAAAACCCCCCGAACCTGAAAGGTGAGCAGAAAAAAGATGGAAGCTACAGCATTGCATGGGAAACTGATGTCTGTTGCAGAAGCTTAGATCCTAGGTGTAAGTTCCTCAGGGAGAGTAGAATATCCCCTGCCAATGAAAGGAAAGCTGATCCCAAATCCTAGCAGACATCAAAACAACTATCAAAACTCTGTTAAGTGAATGATATTTTTTCAGAGTTTGTAGAATTTTTTTTTTTATTTTTATGCGTACAAGCTGGGGTGCAGGTCAGAGGTGTGGAGCGGTGAGAGGGTTCACCAGAGACAGAGTGGGGAGTAGAACAGACAGATCGATAGAAATACACTGCTGAGGGGAGCAGCGGGCAAGGCAGGAGCGGTCTGCCGCACCCAGAGTTTATAGAATTTTTTTAAGGATTATCAAGTCAAGCAAATAGGAAATTATAAAAACTCCACCCCTTTTTCAGGGGATAACTTCTGAATTCTGAATAAATGAGAATCATTCAGGTCATTCGTCATGGTCCTAAGATATGCAGCCTTGTATATAATCTACGTGTTCTCCTCTAATTACATTCTTAGGGTAAAGCTCTAGAAGCAGAAGTACATATTTTTAAAGTATGACATTTTTAAGACTTTTATTAAAACTGTCAACTTTACTTCCAGGAAAGCCACATACGCATGAAGTCCCACCTGTATGAGATGACTGGCCATTTCATTGTGCTCTTGCTAACATAGTAGGATATATTTGTAAAAATTAGATAAGCAAAAATTAGAATCATGTTGTTTTAATTTATGTTTCATCAAGAACTAGTAAAGTTGACCTTTTTCATGAATATAGACTGTTCAGTGAATCTCCTGTTAATTTTTTGGCCTGATTTCTTATTAGGTTTCCTGTCCAGCACTACAGATTTGTAAAGATTTATTTTCATACATTAATTTTATTCATCCTTTACCATGAGTTGCAAATACCCTATCTCTTAATTAATGTGATTCTCCTCACCCCAAGATTAGAAGTGAAAGAAAGAAGCTTCATTATCATAGAATATCATTTAAGACTTCAACATTATTAAAAACTTAGTTTACACCCCTGTGGTACACCCCTGCTTGTAGATCTGGAGAAATGTCTAAGACATATGACCTGTCCTCAAGAAACTTGTGATTTGGTTAATCTAGTGAGGATAATAAGTCACAAATACATACAGGAAGCATTAACAAGTCAGGTCTTTAGGAAAAGAGAGGACTTGAACTGACTTGAGGACATGGACAGTTCTCAAGGGACAGAAAAAAGAAGAGGGACAAGGTATCTCAAGCTGGGGGAAGAAAGTGAGCACAGGAACAGCTATGGGAAAGTTCAAGGCAGGTCTAAGGAAGCCTGCAGAGTCAGGTGTGAGTGGGGTCTGTGTGGGTGAGAGGTAGGGGTTCAGGTCAGCTGGACAAGGTCTGAAGTGCCCAGGCTTCCCCCATTACACACCTCACAGAGGCTGATTCCCTCTTCTGGCTCGGGCAAGCCAGAGCCTTTGTCTCTGAGCCCTTCAGCTGTGCGTGCATGCAGTGTACGTTCACTCTTTTATGATGGCTGTTGTTTGTCAGAATTGATTAGCCTTTCTGGGTAGGAGCCATCTGCTGTTTGTCAGGCTCCTTGTCTCACCCGCACGTTGATTTCAATAAATTATTACAGCACTTGAAGTCAACTGGCTAGGTTGATGCTGTGTGGCTCGCCCGTCCCAATCAGAACTGGGCAGAAAACTTAGTGCTGTGCCCCCTCACCATTGTCTCCTCTCTTGGTCAACAGCATCTAAAATGAACCATGATGGTATTATCCTGGGTTGTCCAGTACATTCTTCCCATCTCCTTTCTTCTGCTCTCAGTACCCCATTTCCCTGGATACATGGACTGGTCTAGGATAAGCCCCACTCAAGCAAAGTGAGAGAGGGTGTTTTTTCACTGGAATTGCAAGTGTGAAGGAAGCATATTTGGAACTGTCAGTAGTCATCATGGACGGAATGTGGAAAAACCTGAGCAGAGATGGGCAAAGATGAGACACAGACAATATCCAAGAGGCATTGAGCCCTTGATCCCTACATCCCTTCCCTCACCTCTAATAGCTACATCAACTTCTTCCTTGCTTTATCAGTCTTTTTGTTTAAGCTAATTTGAGTTGAGTTCCTAACACACACAAGTAGAGGGATTCCTCATTAGCCCATCACCATCCATCCAGTTGTTGAAACCAGGAATTGAGGATCATCCTCAGATCATTCTCTTTCATACCCCAAATTAGTCAATCACTGAATCCTCTTGGTTGTGCCTTTAAAATGTCTTTTCAGTTTCTCCATTCTTCTCTATCTCTCATCAGGATGGCACAACAGCTTCCTAACTCGTCTCCCTGGGATCTTAGCCCCTCTAAATCTATCTTCCATAATTTGAAAGTTGGTCTTTCCAGAACTCAACTTTGCTACAAAAACTGTAGAAGATATGCATCACCCATGCATAACCCCAAATCTAAAGACACAGGGCTATCCCCACCTCTCGGTTCCTACTCCCATTGCCCCAACTTCCAATTGTCCCCTGGACCCTATTTTTGGGATATGTTCTCCCCCCTGGCTCAAAGCTCTTCTCAACCTTGTTCATCTGATTTCTCCTCACATTGCCCATCCTTTGCAGAGTAGCCACAGTGCTGCCCCTGACAACACGAGCATCATCTTCCACTGGGATTCCTGGGCTTCACATTTGAGTTCATGACAGAGAGACCTTGCAGCAGAGCAGCTAAGAGCATGGGTGCTGAGGTAGTGGACCTTAACTCCCAAGTTCTGACTCTCCTTTATTAGCTGTTCTTTCAGCTTTTATTTCAGTTCTTTTTAAGGGAATATTGCTAAGGGGGAGGGGGGTGAATCATTTGCATAAGATAAATCCATGTCAACTTTAGGACCTTTAGGAAGGCACCTAACCTTGGGCTCACTTTTCTCAGTAACAAATGGGGAAATAAATGAGGGTCGCTGTATAGATTAAATGTGAAAATAGGTGAAATTCTTAGGTAGAACATAGCACATAGTGCCCAGAAAAGACCATTTTAATCATTTGATTTATAACTTTCTATTATCAGTATATGAATCTATTTACCCCCTCCATCTATTCCACCCCAGTCCCCACCATGAGCTCTTTGAGGTCAGAGTCTAGGTGCTGCTTCTTATCTGCTCAATACCCATGACACAGTGCACTGTGTCTAACACAGAGCAGGCATGCAGTGAATCTTTATTTTACCACTGTATTCAGCGCTATTCACCTACTATTTTACTGCCATTACTATTAGAACTCTACATGGCTCAAAACCAACTAATGATAGGGTCTTCATAGGAAATAATGCAGAAGTGACAACTAGTGAATCAATTCACCTTATAGAGAATATAAATATTTGTTCCCTAGTAAAGCAAATACAATTGGTTTTTTATACAAAATCCCTTTCCCCGTTCTTTGCCAACTAAAGTCTGATTTTTATCAGGCCCTAATCTCAAGGAAAGCTATCTTAATTCACAAGTAATTTCTAAAAAAAAAATCTAAGCCAGTCACGATGATGCCAATAACCTTGCTGGAGCTTGACTGTGGGTGGGCATAAGTCCCAGTATATGCCAACAGGGGGTATTCCTCTGTGGAACTTCTGGGAAAGTTCCCTTGTTCTTAAAAAGAGACACAAGGAAGAAGCAGTCCCTTTTCTTCTACCCCACATTGCCTGTCTGCAAAAGATGTCACCACCATCCAGTAACCATTAAGAAGTTACAGCAAGGTGTGAAGGAAGGACAGCAGGGCAGAAAAATGGAAAGAACTTGGGTCCTTAATGGCACTTTCAGGCCATAGAGTTAACCAACCCTGGAGCAGCTTTACTACAGAACTTCTTGCTTGATGAGATAGCAATGTTTCTGACCGTCTAAATCAATTAAGTCATAGTTTTCTATTATTTGGAACCAACACATCCTCAGTCTCACCTAACTTTATAGCCTTTCTCTCAACATGTCCCTGCTCATCCCATACTCAAAAGTCACCTAAGGTCTTGCCTCCCCATGCCCAGTTTCACATACGCTGCTCTCTCTTCTTCAAGTACATAGTTCCTTTTGCTCCTTTTTCTCCTAGATAACTTTCACTTGTCTTCTAAAGCTTGATTCACCTTCCTCAAGGGTTGGATATCTGAACACAAGCTTGGTTCTTCTTCGAAGCATTCCATGGTTCCTCTAAAGATCCCATAGGTAAATCCCCCTTATGCTTCTCTTCAGAATCCCCTTAGCACTATCTATCCATCTTAAACCACATTTGATATCATCATTGCTCTTATTCTCTCCAACTACAAAGAGAGGTCCTCAAGAGTAAGGATGACAGCTCATCCTCCAGAATCCCCCAGCCCTAGCACAGTGCCTGGACTGGAATATGATAAGCACTCAACAAATGGCAAACAGATGACCAGATACATGGGTGACTCACTGTCTCACCACTGACAGGCTTATGTACTTGCCAGGGAAACCAGAGTAATATGAACAAACCATAGCATGTCAAAGAATGATGAAACAATGTGTGATGCACAATTAAAGAAATACATATTAACACAACTTTAAGGTATCATTACATGATATTAAATTTAAAGAAAATAAATAAAACATATAAAATTCAGTTGGGTGGACTGTGGGGAAATAGCACGTCTATGTACTGTCAGAAGCATTGTAAATTGGTTCAATCTATCTGGAGAGCAATAGGGCAATATGTAACAAAAGCTATAAAACTGCTCATACCCTTTGACACAGCAATTCCACTTTAAGGACTATACCCTAAGGAAATAACCCAAACAAAAAAAAATGGCAATTTATATGAAGACATTTATAGTAACAGTACTTAGAATACAGAAACAGAAAAAATAAAACAGTAACTACCTAAGCTCTAATGGGACAGCAAAGCTAAGTGGATTATGATATTTTTAGGTAGGAGTGAAAACTAGCAATATCCACACATATCAATGCATATATAAAACTATGATAAATGAGAAAACATAAATAGCAGCAACATGCTGATTTAAATTATATAAAAATTTTTTTAAAAATATTTGCCTATATATTGCAAAAGACATTAAGGAGAAATAAAAACATTGTTTATAGGTCATTGGTACCTGCATTTTCATGGAATTCAATCCCATCCTCTGGCATTCGTGTATCTTGCCCAGGTGTCTACAGCTCCGATATCTTCTGCTCCCCGGTCCAATCAGCATGATGCTATCAGTATACTGAATCAACCTCATGTCTTGTAGGATGAAGAGGTGATTAAATAGCTCCACACCTGAATTGTGACATAGAAAGGAAAAGCTGAAGCAATAAAGTGTACAGCAATCCTTGCCAGGTGAAAGCAAACTGTGTCTTCTTGTCAAAACTGAATTTTTAAAAAGCAGTAGCAGTATAAATAGCTCCAAAAGAAGCGTCAGAAGGTAGGTTATTTTCTCCAGCAAGGCAGCCATATCTGGAATAGGTGTAACTGGAGGTCACTTCATCATGTTTATAATAATCTAAGGCCATTCTTCAAGATAGACCTACTTTCCCACTGGATAAATAAATGATTTAAGAGGAGGCTATGTTAGGAATCACGACGTCAGAAACTTTGAGGCTTCGATGGCTTTAATGATTTCCCCAGGGATAAAGTACTGTTTTTGGTTTCTACTTTGCCTTCTATTTGGCACTTTCTTAACAAAGGAAACCTTAAGGAAGTCAATGTAATAATTCTGCTGGGTACTGAATACATCTATTTCAACTACACAGTCAAGAACTCAGAAAATAACACAGAATGGACTTTGGGGTCCACTAGCCAAATGATGTCAAAAATTTCATTCATCATTTAAGTCCTGTAAGTTCCCTTACAGACCATTAAACCACAGTGGTATACTGGTTCCCCAGGAATTAGCCTGGAATCAGTGAAATATCTAAAAGTTATAGATATCTCCTTTCCAAGGAAGTCACCACTACCTTGGTAAAGTGCTCTCTGAAGACAGCCAGGAGTGGGGTTCACAGCACAGAGACATGACAGAGTCACCAATATCTGTGTTCTGGGTCTCTGAGGTTAAGATTAAGAATTGGGGGAGAAGCTTCTCCAAATTTAGTGACTCAAAGGAGAGTTTTCTCTAGATCTAATATTATCTATCTGTTAATTTTTGTTTACATGGATCAAGTAGTTATATAAGGAGACTGCCCATCTACTTCAGTGGAAAGACTTCATAACCAATTAGCCAAAGTCAGTTATGGACCTAGGATGTTCTTATTATCATACTACCCAGCTTCCTGTTATGGAACCAGGCAGGGTTAGACACTCTTAGCTTCTTCCTTGTTCTCAGAAGCCAAATTGTTGCAGTACTGTAACATGCCCCGCTAACAGGTCTCAAGTTCCCAACTTCTCCTGCTGTTAGGTTGCAGTTATGTAACTTAGATATGCAATGGCAGACAGGTCTGTGGGAAAACTGGATTCAGAAGTGAGCAAAATGAAGAGGAAGCGAAATACCGTGGAACTGACGTCTGGCAAGCATGTGGTGGGGACAGCCAGCTCTGCAACAGTGAGGGCGCAGTGTCTGGTGCCCAGTTCTGAGCATCACCAGCGTCAAGGGGCAGTGGTATTCCACCAAAGCACCCCACAGCCCCAGCCTTGGCTAGTTAGTCACTCCCTGTCCAAGGCACCCTGTGGGACACCTAATATCTTTTACACAATCCCTTTTCTGCTTAAGCCAGCCAGTCTGGATTATGTTGCAATTAAGAACATTAAATAATACATGTACCACCTTGCCTCTGGAGGATGTTAAAGTGTCACTCCTTGGTCTTGTCCCCTGGGGATCCTAGTATCCCCTGTGAAATCAGGGATCTCATTTCAACTACAGCACTCTCAGCATAAAGAGCCTCCCCAGCATTCTTCAAATATGTTGACACTCTCCGTAATGGTATTTCTTGGTGTCTTGGTAACAGCACTTTCAGTTCTTTTTAAGGGAATATTGTTAAGGGAGGGGTGAATCATTTGCATAAGGTAAATCCATGTCAACTTTTTTATCTACCTAATTTTCCGATACTTTTTATTACATCAAATTTTTCTGGCATCATAATCTCATTACTTATGAGTCATTATTGAAAATAGGCTCAGTAAGCTAGCTAAAAAAATAATTAGAAATCCCAGGTATGTGAACATTTATGTTGAATCAAATATCTTTCATAAGTGCCACCATATCCATAGATTCACCATGATCTCAAATTACATTCTTCCAGAGTGGAAAGCCAGTGTAGATACTGGGTTATCAAAATGAATAACACTTTTCCTTACAGTGATCAATCTTAAAATGTTCCCCAAGAACCAGGGCTTTCTCAGAGTCCCTCTAGGAACCAGGACTAGAAGACTAAGTTGCCATACTCTGCTTCAAAATAATATTCCAAATTCAATGTATAGATTGCCAGGTAAACTTCTGAGGAAGGTATCTAAAGTTTTGCTTAAAAAAAAACACTGACATCTTTAAAATTTACCTGGAATACTCCACAGTTTCTCTAGTTACCATGAGTGGGTTTGATATCTCTCACTAGAATCCCAAGGGGAACCTCTAGAAATGGTTGGCTGTTTTAAGGTTTATTTTCTCCAAAATCCATGGACATGTCAGGAAGTCTTCCAAGAGCATGCTTGACTCTCTAAAAGTACCCTGTGACATATACTTCTCTTGGCAAAAAGCACAAGCTGGCAGCCCCTAACAGTAGGCAAACAACAAAATATTTTTGTATGATGTGTAGATAACAGGGAGCACATGAGCGCTGCAACAGCCAAGTGACCCTGGGGCAGGGGCCAGGCTGAAAGCGTTGTAGTCTCATAAATGCTTGTAAAGGAGGCAGTGGTGTTTAAGAGCACAACTCTAAATTCAGACTGTCCAAGTTCAAATTCAGTGCCACCATTTCCCAGCCACTCAACCCTGAGCCTAGTTCCTCCAACTGCAAAATAAGGATGGTAATAGTTACTGGGCGTGTGGATGAAATAACAGTATTTAGCAGAGGGATTAACAAACATGGATGATAATTAATATTGAGAGGTTGGTCAACTGGATTTGCGAGCTACACATTATTTAGGGGGGAAATACCAGCTTTCCTTACTTTTGAAAACAATGGAAAGGGATCATTATGCAAAAAATCAGGCTGGCGCAGAAAAAGAAAATACAGTCCTAAAACCCTCCTCTGCAGGCAACAGACTTTCTTTCCTTTCAAGTCTTCCTCCTATGCCTCTAGGCATCTTTTCTGTAGACCTTCTTATAAGGTTCTTGCCACCTTAAGACATTCAGTAGAAAATCTCAAAGGTGAAAGAGACAATAGAAACTGTTTGATCTGGGGCCTCCCTGGTGGTGCAATGGGTTAAGTCACAGCACTGTGAAGCTATCCAGAGCCACTGCAACATGAGTTCAAGCCCCGGCCAGGGAGCTTCCCACATGGCGCAGCAGACCTCTCCAGCTTCTCCTGCTGCTCCCCTCAGCAGTGTATTTCAGTAAATCTGCTTGTTTTGCTCCCCACTCTGTCTCTGGTGAATCCTCTGGCTTACACCCCAGTTCTTGTATGTGTAAATAAATAAATGTTTAAAAAAAAAAGGAAAGAAACTGATCTATACCTCCTGATGGTAAGACTTATAACACCATTGGTAGATTAAAAGGCTTAATGTTATTTTTTTCTGCCAGGTGCCTGAGCTTTAAGCTCTTAGTAGAATGAATCTCTTCTAGCAAAACTGCAGACCTGTGATGGAGATGACGAAGACTGGACCTGTGGGTGTCCAGTCCATGCCACATACTGAGCACTTCACAGGTATTATCTCATTTAATCCTCACATCCACTGGAAGAGGCAGGGACTCTTAGTCATTCTCCTCCATCAGTTTTCCATAAGGAAACTGAGGTTCTAAGAGGATAAATAAATTGATCAAGTTCACATGACTAGCAAGTAAGCGGATTGGATCTCAGTCCAAGTTAGAAGACTTTGTACTCTTAGAGCTGTATTCATTTAGATTTAATAAAGCTATAACTGATGGCTTGCAGATTCTTATGTGGTTAAGCCAGGCAGGAAGTGTCTGTGAGTGCTGGCAATGGAAGCCAAAGAAATCCTTCTTGAAGAGGTGATATATATACACAATGAAATACTACTCAGACACAAAAAAGATAAGCTCATGCCGTTGCAGCAACATGGATGGAGCTGGAAGGGATTATGCTAAGGGAAATAAGCTAGAAAGAGAAAGATAAGTGCTGGTTGGTTTCACTTACATGTGGAATATAGAGAAACCAAACAAAGGGCCAGGAAAACATCAAAACCAAACTTTGAAAGCTGACCATAGATCTGAAGCACCAAGAGGGGATCGAGAAGGGAAGGGTGAGAACGGAGGAAAGCAGGGGCACAAGAGAATATGGTGGAGGACTATGGGTACTTTGGCGGCGGGACTCCAAGAGGGCTGTGCAGCCTAGACTTGAACTGACCAGGTAAATGCAGACTTCATTAGTTCTGTGTTAACAACCGCTCAGGGATAATGTCAATCTCCTAAAATCATTCGGGGGGGAGGGGGAGGGTGGCAGGGAATGGGTTAATAATCATCAGGGAGTCCCACTCATAAAAGTTGTGAGTCTTTAACTAAATCCTCCTCCATGAGGATGTAATGCAACATCGTTAAAGTGGCCTGTGACAAGCATTTCCCCTGCAAACACACCACCCTGCTCTATCGGCCTTCAATCTGCCGTGGGCTGAGCTCTGCCTCCTTAAGTGGGCTCAACTGAATTACAAGCTTCTGTGGTGATGTGGGACTGCAGTGAAGCTCCATTTTATGTTCTTAAATATTCATAAGGAGCTTTGCAACATTAATATCTTAGATGGCTTACAAGAACACTTAAATACTGGGTCTTCACTCCTCACCCTCCTCCCCAAAAGTCCCAGCCTGTTCTAATTTGTGTAATGCATTGGGCCATTTTAATAATTGTCCAGGGATTTATTTGGTGGTTCTGCTGCCCCGTCGCACAGGGTGTAATTACGACCCCAGCTTCCCTTATCATGCACTAATCCTGCTTGTTTCACTAGCGGAGAAGCCAAGATTGGAAAGGGCAAATGCAGGACAGGGCTAATGCCCAGGAATTAAGTTATGGGCCTCAGCCATTTCTCTTAACATTCCTGCCCCTCCTCCAGCTTCACCGCAGCTGAATGGGGAATGAGCAGCCGTCGCGGTGTCTAGAGGATGTTTTTAATTAAAGAGCATGTTTTATCAAAAGGAGAAGATTCAAGAATGGGAGACCAGGGCCGTCAATGAGTACCCAAACAATAAACTTGGCGCGCACTGCTTAGAAACGAGAGGCGTAGAGATGTGTCCTGTCCTAAAGTGGCATAAAACTCTGTTGTCATGGTTTTACATAAAAGCAAAACTGAATAGAAGCTGCCAGTTGTAATTGGAAAGAGGGGGAGTCTGGTATCTTGGAATTCCCTGAAACTTTCTAATATGATCCAAATGCCATGGACTGGGTGACAGTGAAATGAAATTGCTCTAACTCTGGAGACTTCTAAAGGAAGGCAGTACAGGGGCTCCAGGGGAGTCTACACGATATCATCTTGTGCAGATCAGGTTATTGCATTGCTGGTGGTACCCAATCACCTCTTGCCTCCAGCCCTAAGGGCAGGGCAAGAAAGAAGACAGGAGATGTGGTAGGACTAGCAGGATGTGGAATTCATGTTGATGCACAGAAAAACCTGGGTACCAGTATTCTGGGTTGGACCCTGGAAGTTGTAGAACTCCACCTCTGAACAGTGTCAATAGAGATAAGCCAAACACACAGAGTAGAGTATCAAACACCTAGAGGTGAATGCAGGCAACAGATTAATCCAAAACTGATTGAGAATATCTATGCTTTAGGATTAAGCCCTCTGCCACTGACTACCCTCCTTTCAAGGCCACACTTCTATCATTCTAGTTGAGTTCATGTATCAGAAGCTGACAAAGTTTTGTGCTGGCCTGGAACCACAGACCAAGCCTAAGCTTCATCTTTGCCCTCTTTACAGTCCCTCACCACCCTGGCCCTCACAAATACTCCTCACATGACCCTGGCTGGCAGTGCTTGCAGCAGAAACAATCACGTCAACCCCATTTGACATCCTTGGGAGAAGTCTTCCAGGTTCCTGGATTTCTTTCCACAAAAGCAGTAATCAGAGACTTCCTGGCAGAGGTGAGATTTGCACTGGACCAGGTTGAGCTAGTGAAGAGGGACAAACCAAATCCAAGAACATAGATCAAGACAGTGGCAGCAAAACTTTGTCAAAGG
This sequence comes from Scalopus aquaticus, assembly GCA_004024925.1. Classification (NCBI taxonomy): domain Eukaryota; kingdom Metazoa; phylum Chordata; class Mammalia; order Eulipotyphla; family Talpidae; genus Scalopus; species Scalopus aquaticus. The sequence continues at coordinate 54,006 of PVIJ01007914.1, read as the reverse complement.
TAAGTCATGCTCTGGGATGATTAACTGCCTTTGGGGCAGGTGTTTACCAGGAAGTGATAAGAGAGAACGCTGGAAATACTGAGACTAGACCCTCATCCTTAGATCAGGGCAGAGGGAGCATTAGAAATCCAAACTCTGCAGTCACCTGGTACCTCCTGTCCAAAAGAGATGAAGTAGTAAAGAACACTGAATATCTTATTTCTGCTTTCCCCACCTGCCCTTTGCCTTCTTTCTAGCAGACATAATTACCATGGAATGGTCACTCTGCACTGTCTTCAAGTGTTCAACCACCCATGTGCCTGAATGAGAAGCTCTTTCTAGGTGGAGCACTAATTATCATGCATTACTTTTGCTCACTCACATTCGCCCCTGTAATTTCCTAAGGGCACAACAAGACATCTCTATTTAGAGGAGAAAGGTCTCTCTCTCCTCCCATCACCGCACCTCCATAAGACGACTCCTTCTCAGGTGTATTAACTGGGCTGGTTGACATAATCAAACCTTCCAGAACACTTCTAGACTAGAACTCAGAACAGGGTGGGGTCAGATCCCATTCAAAGGGTCTAATGGCCTGCCCCATGGTGCATAACTGGCTCCCCAGTCTGGGGCCTCCTTTCCCCATCTACCAAATAAAGGGTGGGTCCCGACATTCCCCAAGGTGCCTTTGTGATCTAAGACCTTACATTCCTCTTACTATAAGAAAGTAAGTTGTTTGTAACATGGTGTCACCTGGTAGACAAATTCTCCACACAGACTGCAAAAGATGGCTTTATAACCAAGGCCCCATTAACATTTAATTAATACCAGCATTCATCTCCATCTAATTCATGTAAGATTCTCAAATAGAAGGCCAACTGCTCCCACAACTGGCTCCCGCAGGCTCCTTGATATCCGAGCACCAGTATCACCGACTTTCCTTGTCAGAACATGATTAACAGCACTGGAGAAAGTTACATAAATTTCCATACACATCCGCAAATGCCCCAAACATCAAATTCCATGCTCATGAGAGACGAGGCAGGGAGGGGTGCTGAGGATCACGGGTGATGAGGCAGTTCTGTGCACCGGGCGGCACCGCAGCTCCCCAACTTTAGGGCATTAAAGCTAAATTTGACTAATCGTGAGCGGTTCTTCCTCCGCGGAGCACCTGAGCGCTAATTACATGGCTGGTTAATTCAGTAATGTACGCGCATTGCGTGCACGCCTGCCCCCCCTTCCTCCTCTTCACGAGATTAATGAGGGGGAGACGGTTACAAACCTGTTTGCGGGGTAGTTCTTAACACCTCCTGGGACAACAACCAAAAACGACAGGAACCACTCTGCGTGCCTTTTCCCCCAGCAAGCGGTGTGGTTCAGTGTCTCCACTTAGCCCACAGCGTTTCTCCCCCACCGCCAAACATTGGGGCACAGTAAACAGAGGGGTGCTGAGTGTGGGAAGGAGACTGGGGCTGGAGTGCCATCCTTCACTGTAACTTGTGCAATACATTGCTCCATGGCACCGGGTCGCCATGTCTCTATTAGCAACTGTCTCTAAATGTCCATGCCAGAGGTGTGGGTTTCCAACCTTTTCAGTTTCAGTGAAAGCTTCCTTGTCTCCCCACATCTCCGTCCAGATGCTGCTTGAGTCTGTCTTATAGCAATTGAATTGGGCACATTCCAGGGGTGCAGCTGGCCCTGAGAGCAAGAAACTGAAACATCTGAGGCTTCCTAGATTTAGGAGTAGGGCAGAGGCTCAGAAGACAGAGGGACGGAGGTTACTGGAAGGAGGCTTGCCAGCTTGTCATCCTTGCCCTTTGCCCTGTCATCTTTGCTGCCATGAAGGACAAAACAGATGACACCATCAAGGGTACCCCAAGCTGCCTTTTCACAATACTTCTTGCCTTGGTGTCATAGCTTTAGTTCCATCCTTTTGAAAATGCCTGCAGAGGAAAGGGGAGCCTGTCATAGCATTTAACCCAGGCCTAGCCTTGCCCTTAACCCCTCAGGAATGAACCTCCATTCTGGCTTCCTTGGGTGTGATGTGCCTACCCAGGCCTGGCTGGGCATCCATGGAATGTACTGAACCCCCAGCGGCAGGCTGTTCTGCCTGTGTTCAGTTCAACACCGTACCTCAGGGCTACGATTTACTGAACACGCCAGGAAGACCAAGAGAAAAAGATAGGTTCATGCTTTCAGTTGAGCTGGAGTGGAGCAAACTGATCATATAGTTGAGTCTGGTACATCCAAACGTATGGCCCAGAGGGGGTGCAGAAAGGGGACCATTAAGTGCTGGGGAGAGAGGTACCCAAGACACTTATCCCACAAGGGAAGAGCTGAAGGAAAATCAGGAGTTTGCCAGGCAAGGATAAATGGGGCAGCAGGGAGGACCGTGGAACAGCATATATGGATGCTCAGAGACTTGCAAGTGGTCAGGGCAATTTGTGGGTAGCTTTTTCTTCCTACCTCTCTTCTCCTTCCCTCTCCTCCTTTCTCCCCCCATTTCCTTCACTAGCTCTCAGGGAAGCACTGCCAGAGCTTCGTGGCCAGTGCAGACCCTCAGAGGACCCTCAAGGCTAGACAAGAACCCATTCACACACAGCACAGAAGACAGCCAATCTGCAGTCTCTACTTCCTCATCTGGCACTTCTCCACCAAACTTACCGGCCACTCTGGGTGGAGAAACCAGTGACCTGCAGGCAGATCTACATCTTTTACAAAATGAGAACATGACGCCTAATAAAACGGATGAGTCTCCAATGGTGAAACTTTCAGCATCAACTTTGGGCCCTCCTGAGAGCCATGTTGGAAAGAGAGGGCACTTCCTAACTGCCCTTCAGCACTAACAGAGCGACCGGACCCATCAGGCATCATAAGTTGGAAAGACTTTGTAGGGCATCTTGTTAAATCAAAAGATCTTGAAGCTTTTCAGAGCAAATTCACCTCAGGATGAAAAACGGGAGCCCTGGAATCTAGTGTCTCTTGCCTTTGGGTCCATTGGCCATTTGGTCACGAGCATACAATGGTCAGAAGGCAACTGGGACTTTCTGCTCAAACCAGGAGCCAGGTTGGTTCCGGAGACCTGGCAGGAGAGTAGGGGGTTGGAGACTGCTCAGACCAGCCTTAGCTGTTCACCGTGCCTTAGCTTCGAACTGTCTCTGGGCCTCAGCCCTCTCTCTCCTCAAACCATGGAGCCCTCAGTTTTTAAAAGGGATGAGGGATACCCATGGAAAGAGTCCTCCACCCCTAGTTGTAGAATCACCCAGAGAGTTGGGAGATCCCCACTCGTGGGCAAGCTGTGGCCTGAATCCTGGAACGTCAGACCAGCAGTGAGGTCACATCGCCCAGTCAGCACCCTCCCCAAGCACCAAGGCTTTATGAGGCCAGGAGATTAACAGTGCTGGTGGGCCATCTCCACTTCCCAGAAAAGCGGAAGCTCTCTGTGCAAACCACATTCACGGAGTTCCCCCACAGGTGCCCATTGGCAACCAAGAGCTTTGGCAACTACCCGGTCTTTAAAAAAGAAGCAAGTCATCCCAGCAGCTGCCTTGATTACATCACGGGTTGCTGTCCAGCCAGGCTTTTACATGGACCCACAGGAGAACGTGGTCTGCACCGGCCTGGCTGCGGCTGGGCGGCCCCACGACCACCCTGCCATAGATCACGTCTGTGAGCCCATGGAGTTCATTATCTCCCTAATGATGCTTCTTTTGTAGATCGTTAGAAAGAAACTTGACCTGACCTGTGAACTCTGAAATTGATTGTTGCCTTGAAACGGTCAACAGCCCATTTTCTAATCGATGCATAGAATAATTTTATACATATTTAAATTATATATTAACTTTAATGCTTGTTAAATTTATCTACCACTTTCCTCCTGTGCTTCTTTTACATTCGCTCGAACTCAGGCAGGTCTATTTACCACTGGGTGGGAGGAAAAGAGAGAGGGAGGGGAGCCAGGCAGAGACCAAGTGTAGGAGGAAAGAGAAGGACAGCCCTGAACTGGGGAGGGTGGAGGGGAAGTACACCTGTATCTGACAATCTAGGTGTGGAAGTGTGAGAGATGACACACATGTGAAAGTATGTACTGTGTGGGATTCATGTGTGGGTGTGTCTCAGTGTGTGTAGATATGAGAGAACAATGTATATGTGTGGAGTGTACATATGTGCTAGATTGCATGTGTATCTGGGAATATGTGTGTGTGCATATGTATGAGAAAGAGGATGTGTGTGTGTGTGTGTGTGTGTGTGTGTGTGTGTGTGTGTGTAGCAAGAAGATTGTGTGTGTGTGTTTTCTCTCCCAGGCATTCTCCCGAACTTACCAAGCAGCCAAGACACCTTGTCTAACACCGAGTACCAAGAGATAGAATCAGTTTCTCCCCGAAATATAAATGAAGGAGTATTGATGCAGAGGTTTTGTCTAAAAAGGCTAGACTTAGACCACTAAGGTTATCCTGAATGTGGCTTATATTTTCTACTACAGAAAGGTGTCCCCAAAGTGCTAGACTATCTGGAAAGGAGGTCAGAACTGCTAATGGTCCCTAAAGCAGAGGTTCTTAACCTAGTGTTCATCAACCCCAAGACCTCTGCAAATCAATGAATCCCTGGAAATTGAAGGCAATGCACTGATGTAAGGGGCGGGGAGGTGGGGGAGGGTGTCCAGGAAGAGGCTTCATCACATTCATTGGACTTTCAAAAGGTTTATGAGGGTGGAAAAGCCACTGCAGACCGGACAATACTTTTGTTGGGGTTAGGGCTATTTGCTCTGCCTCCTGCATCTAGCACTTTCAGAGACGTGCCAGCACCCCTGCCCTTGCTTCCATCTGGGGCGGGGCTCACCAAGGGTTTCTAATCTTAACCCAAGAACACCTGACAGGGAGTCACTCAGACCCAGAGCACAGCAACAAGCAAACAGCCTCTCCATGAGCTCAAATTCAGTGTACACGCCAGCATGCCAGCATCGTCCTCCCCCAAGCAGCCTTCCAGAGCTGGAACCTCCCCAAATGTGCCTTCTCTACATGCCCCTGTGGCTGGAGTGGAAACGGATATAAACAAAGCTTCCAGAAACAATCTTTGAAATAATCATACCTTTCATCTCGGTTATTTTACTTTTATGAATCTTTCCTTGGAAAAATAGTCAAACTGCAAACAAAAATTTGTGCACAGAGATGTTTCTCAGAGTATTAACACCAAGCAAAGAACTGGAGCAACCCACTAGCCAGCATGAGGGGAAGTCAAATAAGTGCAGCAAATGCATGTGAAAGATGTTCTCTGGTGATGAAAAAAAGCATCTTCACCTTTGCGGACCATGTAACTAAATAAACTATCCCAAAATTTTAACTGCCCACCCTCTACTTTTAAAAGTATCTTAATCAAAGATTTTTATAATATGAAAAATTCCAACAGTGCAATTATACACATGATATGGTGAGATTTCAAATTTTTCGAACGCGTAGAGAAAGGTTCAAATTTAAAAAATCCAAAATCATAACACTGACTTCCTGAGGTGGAGTGATTTTTCTGGTCACTTCATACATTTCTGTACTTTCCAACTTGCTGTTATTAGCATGCATTAAGTTAATTTAAAATTTTATAAAGCTAAGTCAATCCATTTACCACAAAAGTCAGTCCTAACTCCAGAGCCCAAACTCCTAGGCTACAAATTACTGTTTTCCTCCTTTTGCGAGCAGTCTAAATGCCCTGGAATGCCTCACCAAGATTTGCATTTCCCTTTGAGGTCCTTGAAAAAGAATAAGACAGTACTTACCTCTTCTATTCCTTCACGTTTCCACATTTTCATTGGCTCCCAGGATTTTTCTTCAGGCAGTGTGTTTTACCTTACACCCCTTCCCCTGTCTATTCAGAAGCAGCCCACTCTCTCATTTACAAACAAATGGCCAAGTTTAGATAAAAGAACATAACTGGGTTGTTTCTTCCACTTGAAAACAAGAGGAGGGGGTTGGGCAGGGAAGGGGAAGAAAGAAAGTGGTGAGAAGAAGCCCAGCGTTACTCATGGAGCTTGCTAGCTACTTTCCTGGGAAGATCAAGGTCATGTAATATGTACTGCCTTGACTTTCTTCCCTCCGCCTCGGAAACTCTCTGCTCATTATCATCCATCCTTCCTGTCTCAAAGGAAGACGTATTCTTTTACTTTGCCAAGGTGCACCCCTCCACCTGGACTATTGATCCCATCCTTTTCCATCTCTTCCAGAACTTTGCTAGATCAGTCATCCCCAAGCTCTCTAGGATCTGTGATCTCCCCTCCCTGGTGATTCGTTTCCCTTCTGCAGAGTCAGACCACATGGCTCTGACTTCCTGCTCTGCGCTGAGTAGCCGGGTAGGCGACTTATCCTCTCTGCCTCCATTCCCATGTCTGAAAATTGGAATAAGAATTGCTTCCACATCATACAGTTATTATAATGAAATGAGATGCTCCCTGGGAAGCACTTAAAACAGGGTGTCACATAGCAAACGTCAGCTGCCTTCATGATGGCCCTAAAGCATGTTCAACCAGTGCCCATCTTGGGAAATGCCTTTCCTTCTACCCTCCTCCATCAATCTAACATCCTGAATCACTCCTTCCTGGCAAGGGAAAATTTCTCACTGCCTGCAATTTTTCAGCTTCTATCAGATTACTACTTTGTCTGCTGGCTGCCTGCCATCTCCCCCACTCAAAAAAGCTTTCACAGCCATTGCCAATGGTGCTCCCAGGCCCCCAAGATCTCCCTCAACTCTCCCCACCTCCAAACTTCGGTTTCTTGGCCTCCTAACTCTGAACCCCCTTTGGTTTTCCATCTCAGCTTCCTCTACCAGCTCCTGCCTTGCTCTTTGCTCTTGAGATGGAAGCTCCTCCCCAAGGTTCTGAGTCAGGTGTCCTCCCTTCCCACTCAGTCCACCTGCCCTGAGTGATCCTAACAACCCCCATGCTTCAGCAGCTCCTACACATTGCTCTCTCCCCTGCACCAAAATGCTCAAGCAGAATGGCTGCTGGAAAGCCAGAAAACCTGGGGGGGGAGGGGAGAGGGGGAGGTAAGACAGCAGGAGAAAAGAGGAGAGTCCAAGGTCACTCTTACTTAGAGATTGAGGTAGTTGTCCATATGGGATCATTTCTGGGATTTATAATAGGTCATGGTACTATGGCTCCTCCATCCCATGAAGTTACAGCTGAGATTCCTCCCTTTAACTTCAGGCTTTTAGTCTTCTTTTAATGCAGTTTATCAATGTGGATCCCATGGGGTAGTGGAAGAAAGTGGACCAAAGATTTGGGAGATCTGTTTGAACCCCAGCTCTGTCACCAGCTGTGGTGTGCTCTGCTTCTCATTACCTCATCAGGGTTAAAAACAGGTCATAATTCAGGAGAGCAATTGGAAGTACTGTGGCTAATTATTCATTTCCTCCATCTTGGTCTGTTTCTTTACCTGGGAAATGGGTTTACAAACTCCTTTAAAGAACTCTCCCTTGAGAAGATGCGGTCCCAGTACTCTGCCTGACTTACAAAGTTTCTCCTGAGGAGACTACAGAGGTCACCAAATAATACTCCTCTTGCAGACAGATAACTGAGAAGCAGCTGGGCCCACCAGCGAGGGATTGGCTCCATCCCAGCCAGACTGGAAGAGGCGGCTTCGGGTCTGTGGCAACAGTGGCCCAACATTCCATCAGAGAAATCCCAACTCCCATCCTATGCGGAGACCAGCATTGTGCCCTTCCCTGGCACAAAGGAGGCTATCTTCCCTGCTTTTCTTCCCACTGAAGAAAGTTTTGGGGAACAGACAAGAGTCCTGAAGTATTCCAGAACCCCAGGAGCTGGGGCTGGGAGGGGCCTCCTGACCCTTTGCATAAGTTTCCTGCCTCTGCTCCAGGAACGCCCCACGGGGTAACGAGCAATGGCCACCGCCCCAGCGGCCCTGCACGGCCGGGCTTCCGGGGCTGCAGATGCCGCATCATAGCAACGGGAGCCCCCACAGGTCCCAGGTCTAGGAGCCTAGGACAAGAACAGGTCATATTTACAGGGCAATTCCAGATATGCCCAATATTCATGAGCTTATTTAATATTTATAATAGTCTTCAGAGGTCATTGAAATTGTCAATCCCATTTTCAGGATGAGGGCACTAAGACACAGAGAGGATATCATCCCAGATCACACAAAAAACAAGTGGCAGAGACTGGTGCAGTCTCAGTTCCAGATCGGGCCCTTAACCACTCTGCAGAACCCTTGCCATTGTTGCTTCTTGGCACATGAAACCCCCAGGGTCACATCTTGCATCCCTGGCATCTAGCACAAATAGTTACCTGGTAATGGTGAAGTGCAGTGTCCATTGGTCAGATGCCCAAATGAATAAGTCATCGGCTTTGTGATGGTGTACTGCAGGACTGCATGAAGAACAAAGGAAGAGCCACAGAGAGGGAATGAGGGAGAGAGCTGGGAAGTAACTCCCGACACCAGCGGCCCAAATCCTTGCCAGGGTGTAGAACATCATGGCGAGCAGTGCTGTGGGGCCAAGGAGAGAAGAGGCAGATTCTCATTCCAGCTGTGTGACTTCAGGCAAATTTCTCAACCTCTCTGGTCCTCTTCCTCTGCAGCTTCTTCCTCTGCAAAATGAAGGTGACCATAACACCCACCTCGGAGGGCTATCAGGAGGAATAAACGAACAAATGAAGTGAGTGCTTGGGACCCTGCCTGGCACATAGTAAGCCCTGAATGTGTCTGATCCTCACCAATCATCATTTTGCACAAGTGGTCCCGCAAGATGGTTCAAGTTCATCTTGTAACTAATCTGAATTATTTTCATGGTTCAGCCCTGAGGTTCAATCTCACATGGAGGTCACACACCTATTCCCTGATTCTGACATAAGGTCCCTCTTCCAAGGAGAGACCCAAGTGAGGATTATAACCGAAATCTCAGATGCCCCCAAAGAAAGCTCCATGTTTCAAGAACTAGGGAAAAGAGACACTAAGCCACCAAAAACATTCAGCATCATTCGGGAGGATTATTTGTTTGTTTTTGAAAATATTAAACTTTCCAATTTTCTTATAACAGTGGTGGCTTCATCAGAAAACAGGAATTGGATGCCCAGATTATTATGAGACAGGCTGTGGCTTAATCTTCTCGATGTTTTTATATTTGAGAATAAAGAGGCATTTGGCACTTATCTAAAATTACACAGCAGAGAAGGAAAAAAGCCCTCGCAGGTATATGGCTGTGATCTGCATATGTGCATGCTTCTGAGTTCATTATGGAATCACAGAATCAAAGCCTCTCAATGCTTGAAGGAGGCTCAGCATGCCGCTCTTCTAACCCCCACTTCTCACAGGTGGGGAAACTGAGGCCCAGAGGAAGGGCATTCATTATCCAGCATCAGCTATTAGTGATGGGCTAACGTTCTGTGTAAGAGCGGAAATATAACTGTTGTCCAGGGAGAGGGGCCCACTCTTACTTTAACAAGACTTTCGCTTCTCCTTTCTGGACAGAACCGCTCCCCCAGCCTCACCCTGAGTGCCTGCATAATCAGCGCTGTCCAACCTCTTCCTCCCATTCTGGCCATGCCATGTGGCCAGGCCAATCTGCTCCCTGCTTCCTGTGTGGCCCCCACAATCCAGACTCCCCCACAAGGAGGCAAACGCTTCCTTTCCCTCAAAACCAAGCAGGAAGAGACTTCTTTTTGGAAGTTTCTCTTGACAGCCACGTGAGCACTCTGGGCCCCAGAACACACAGAGCGTGTAGTCTGCAGAACTAGGCTGAGAAACAGGGAGAAGTTGCTCAGGGAAGCCCGAGGTGCAGTCTCCACCCCAGCCCTGCTGCACAACCTCAGGCAAACTATTTGCTTTCTCAGAGGCAGGTTCTTCCACTGCAAAAACCTGTCCAGGAGTTTTGAAAATTAAATAAATGACTCATCCTAGCACAGTGACTACTCAGGAATAAAACCTAGGTTTAAAAATACATTGTTTACCTCAACCCTTTTGTCCATGCTTCCTCTGCTTGCTGGTTTCGTCTTCACAATTAGATTATAGGGAGCTCTCATTCAACTCCTCAAAAGCAGGATCGAGTCTTTTTTAGTCCCTAAACTTGCCCCAGTGTCTGGACATAGTAAGTCCTTGGTATATATCCATAGTAAGTTCTTAGTATATATCCACTGAATGAATGAACCAACTTTGTTTTCATCTCCTAAAGAGTTTAGATCCACAATCACAGTAGTAAGAAGCCTTTGTCTGCAGAGTGATTTACTTTTTGTAAAGCATTTTCACATCTAACAGTGTGTTTGCTACTCAGACAATCCTGTAAAGGTGGGAGGTGTGGCGGGATCATCTGTGCCCACTTCAGAAGAGAGGAGACTGAGGTACAGTAGGTTTTGTTTTCAAGGTGACAGCACTTGGAAGTAGTGCAGCTTGGGGCTGAGACCCATTTCATCACCGGGACTGGGTCCACTTCCGGGGGGCAGCAAGAAGTGCTCATGGAAGAACTGAGTCATTTGGATTCGGACTCTGAGCAACTTGGGTAAGCATCTGATGGCTGTGTGTGTGAAGACTTCCCCAGCTTCCAGAAGGACATCTCTGAAAGGGGTGGCTAAATAAAGGGGCACCTAGGCAGGGAAGCGGGGCTCAGGAGGGAAGTGAATTAGAGAAACTCTTCCTTCAGCAAGACAAATTTGTGCAGGGAAACCATGCTTGGCTGGGGAAGCCAATTGGAAAAGAATGATAGAGGGCTGGCTCCTGAGGTTCATCAAAGTCATTTGTTGCAGGTAAGCTCATTTTTCACAGGCCAAGGGGATATTTACCTGGAGTACACCTTTAAGGAATAGCCGACAGATTGAATGGTACAATGCTTTATTATATTTCACACCCTGGTGATTCAATATGATGGAGGCAGAAGGGGAGGGTGCTCAGGAGGAGAGCAAAGGAGAAAGGCAGAAGAAAGATATTAAAATGTCCAGCGACTGGGTGTCCTCTTTCCCAGTGCCCAAGGCAAACCTTACCTGCAGTGGAATTTGCCGGTAGGCGCACGAGCAGCCTTGTTCTGTGGATGATGCTGACCAGGGAAGGGTCTCTGACATGGGTTGACCTCACCCCTTCCTCCTAATCACTCACCCATAAGACCTATTTACCCACTCCACCATTTTGTGAAATTTTTTCACACATTTCCTGGAAACCTGGTTCTACCACTGTTTCAGTTGATGAGAAGAAGCAACATCAGCTTCGTTTGACCTCAGGGCTCGAGTCTCCTCATCTGTGGAAGGTGATATTCCCTAATTCTCTAGGCCCCCCGCTGGCCTGACATTCCATGACCCCCAGTCAGCCCCAGAAGTCTACCTTCTCTGGAAACAGCTGCCTCCTCAATGGACCTCCTTCACATCCCTGGCGCCCCAGTGGGCACTCAAGAAGGTGATTGCAATCACCTCAGAAAGACCACCCTCACCCAGCAGGCTGCCTCCGCCCGGCATCCAAAAGAAATGGTTATCTCCTCGATATCCAGCTGTGCTTTGTAGTTCACAATAATTCTCTCACCCTGGAATTCACCTCAACCCCCTGTGAAACTATTTTCAGCCCATTCCATCATCTACAAAGTGTGAGAACTGGAGTATACCTAGGTCATTGTACAACATAAATATTGGGTTCTGCTGTCCTCAAATCTCCAAAGTCGCTACGGAGTCCTTCCCCTCCATTTTTCAATTCTCACACCATTACTTGCATGCTCCTATTTTTGCCTCTTGTACCTTCAGAAATCCCCTGAAATGTCTTTCTCTTCATTCAAATCAAACTGGCCGGCAGTCTCAGAGAGGAGGTACACTCTTTTGCTCTTTTCCTTCCTCTGCTGGCCACCTGGAATGGACATCTGATGGCTGGAGCTCTGGTAGCTATCTTGTGATGAAGCCCCCTCGAGCATACTAGCCACGAGCTAAAGACGACGACCCAGAAGTCAGAAAGATACTGCTGACTTGATGAGGCAGAGCCATTAAACCAGCCTGACTCTGTCATTGCTCGATGCCTTTTTCAAACAAGGGAAGTAAACTCCCCCCTTGCGAATGTCACAGTCTCTTGGGTGTTCTGTTGTGTGCAGCTGAGCCCCATATCCATCCTTAATGGATACTACAGCCTTGTCTAAGGGTCTCTCCATGACATTCACCACGCCACACACATCAGACACAGCACATAACAAGAAGCAAGTGAATATCTGTGAAAGAAAGAGTGAAGCAGGGAGTGAGGGATGGTTAGCGTCCCTCTCCTGGTCCCTTCTCTCTCCACCTGTGTCCCTGCCATGGGTGGAGAGCCTTGGGGACAGCTAGATGCTGAGCAGGAGGGTCACCCACTGAGCTGGGCACCCACTGTAGCATCTTCGCATCTTCCTCTGGGAGGGAAGTGTGGTTTGGAAGTACTGGCTGGGGGCACCTAGGCCATTTTTATACAGAGGACAATTACTTCATCTTTAAAACCTCAACTAGTGTGTCACTGAGTATGGGGTGTGGCTGAGTCCCCCTTGTCATCCCTTTCCCATCCCCCTAATATCTCTTCCTTCAGGGTTATTTGGGACTGGAAACTTTTACATTTATGTTAGAGCAATGAGGAAGCATGCTAAGTAATAATCATAAACTTGAAACTAGACTATCAAAAATTTGGCAGTCGTTTAGCAAGGCCCAGAGACAGTGTGGTATGCGATAAGCATTTGGATGAAAAAGAGACTCTCAGAAGCAAAGGACCAGATGGAGAAAAATGCAGGGAGAACCAGGCTGCCTGGGAGCGGTTTGGGGAGGCTGGACAGCAGGGGGTGAGGGGGCTGGAGAGAGGGGGGTAGCAAGTCCACGAGCCCAAGGAGCAGTCCCTGGGCACTTCCAGCGCCCAGGGCAGTACGGTAGGTCTGAGGGGACTCGGGATGAGTCAGTCACATTCCCGTCCCTGTCCACAGGAAGTAAATGTACCGAATACCCAGAATCCGACCCAATGTCAAATGTCCAAAGAGACAAATAGATCAAGAGCTTATGGGAGCACCAAGGAATGAAAAGCTACTCTACCCAAGAAGGAGAAGAAGCCTTCCCAGAGAATGTGGCCTTAGGAAAAGGCCCGCCAGGTCCAGGGTGAGTAGCCAAAGGCTGTGCTGCAGGGGGCGGCGAGCAATCCAGCGAAGGCGGCAGGGAACCCGGCCAGGGCCAGAGGAGAGAGGAAGTTGTCAATGAAATGGATGAACGTTTTCTGGACACCAGCCTCCACAGAGAACACCCAGGAAATGGTGATTCTTGCCACACCCTTAAAGATGGCATGGAGCCCAGTAACTGCAGGGACATGGCATTTCCTGGGAAAGAGTCCAGCAGCAGAGAGAGCTTTGCTGAAACTCAGGTGGCCAGTGAGGGCAGCAGGACGAACTGGCCCCTGGATAGATACTCCCCTGGGTCCCACCTACACCTAAATGTCCCTGGACACTTGAGAAACACAGACTGGTTACTAAAGGGTTTAACAACATTGAACCCAAACCTGTGCCTAGTGAAGAACCCCAGGATGTCAGAATAACCACGCACTTTCTTCAGACATTCTAGTCACACCAGGAACCTTCTATTTCCTGGCTCCTAAAGTGACACAGAGATAAGAAAGTGATTTGTTAGCCACCGCCCAGTCTCTTCAAGTTTGCCACACATTTAACCGGCAGAAAGCCCACTTGGGAGGCAGCAAGAGGGTGCCCTCAGAGAGTAACAAAAAGGCACTCAGAACTAAGAGTAGCAGAGAGCAGACGAACAAAAAGATATAAGGATAGCAATCTGGGAATACTTCCTGAATGAAGCAGCTTTGAATTCTAAAGTCTGAGAAAATGGGGACTCCTGCATTAGTGGTTGAGTCACATATTACCACGTTAATGCTGCATAACAAAACACCCCAAAACTCGTGTGCCACTCACACTCGCTCATGTAACTATCGGACACTGATCTAGTCTGAGTGTGGCTGGACCTGTCTCCAAACTGCAGATTGGGACCAGTATACACAACGGTTTCTCATCCTCCTCGACCTAGCAGGTCAGTCGGCACTGTTGAGGCTGCAACAGGAGCACCAGACTCGTGTTAATGTCTTTTCTGCTAACATCCCATAGATCAAAACAAGTCACATAACCAAGTCGCATTAAGTGAGATGAAGCATACACTTTGTCTACCATAAAGTAAGAGCAAGTCCCCCACAGTTGTGGAAGAACTGCCAGGAGGAACTGTGCACCCCAAATCAAAATGGCAGTCTAGACAGGTCAGGGAGTGGAGATCCACTCATTTCTAATGAAAGGGGGGGCGGGCAGCCGGCTGGGGCCAAAGGGGTGGCAAGCCGGCTAGCATGTTCTTCTTTGGGCTCTTGACTCTTCTCCCAGAAGAATTTTAAAACAAGGAACTGGAAGCCAGAGAGCTCACGCCCATGGGATGTTCTCTCTAGAAAAAAACATAGCACCTCAGAGACCCCACCTCCTGCTGCAGCTTTCTGGGGTTGCCCAGCCCAGTGCTCTTGCCCTGGGAGCAGAGGCCATGCCCACTGCAGGTCCTCCAAAGACCCCGCCTTACACACCACGTGCATACACTGCCCACACTGGCTAGAGCGCGGTGGTGTGTGACTTGTCCTGGCTTTGCGACTAAATTTTAAGCCTAGGACTATATTTTGCACCTTTTTTTTTTCTTTTGCAGTCTCTAAACAGCAGGAGGTCCATAACCACTTGTGGAATAAATAGCTGAATAGTATTTGGTGCTAAGAGATTCAGGCAGCACCATTTCTGGAATAAAAAACTGAGGAAAGTAGGTCAGCTGGACCAGCCACAATCAAGACAGTCCTATTAATAGAAAATGCAAACATTATTTAGGGACAGAAGCGTGAAATGGGAAAGGGGAAGGACACTTGAAGGTGGATGGAAACTCAGCCTTGTGTGAAAACACAAACTTGAACAGAAATGAAATTGCCAGGAGATTGTCTGTTTCTAAAGAAATGTAGTTGCAGGTAATGGCCCCAGGGAAAGCTTCCATGGCCAATCAGCATGCCAGCCACCTCCTGCAGAGCCCAGAAAGGTGTAGGTGCTGCTAGCAATGCAGATGTTGGGGGAAGGTGACAAGTCTTTCCCCTCACATGAGGAAGGCTATCCAGCAGCTACTCCTGCCCCCTCGATGTGATCTGCCCTTACATGGGGGTTCCTCTTACTAGAATAAATACCATCCCTCTTGCCTCCTCCAAGAAGTCCTCCAGATTACACCAAAACAATGACCTAAACCCAAATAGAGTACCCAAACGTCTCTTCACTGATAATTGATTTGGTAATTTTTGAACTCTATCACAGTTTGTAAATTATCTCTTATGTATTAGTATTGTACATTAAGTAAAGTAGGAACCATAGCTCTTCTTTCCTGTGGGCCCCACGTGCAGGCTAGGCACACTCTGAGCTCTTAATTTCCCTTCAACAGAAGGTGGGATAAATATGCAATGACACTGATGAAGATCAAAGACACAAATCAATAATCAAAGTAAAAGCAAGAAATTTGATGTGAGATGCTGTATATTAATTGGAAATGAAATGGAGCATGTTGGAAAAGGAAAAGAATGTGACAGAGCCCCAGCGTTCTCACCTGAGTGCCAGTGCTCCGCCGAGGACTCCTGGGCAGAGAAGGCAAGGCAAGGAACTGTGGGCAACCACCCCAGCCCCACTCTTCCCCAGGGTCCTTCCATTCCTCTTGAACTTAATCTCAGCCCAGTTTACCTCTGCTCATCCCAAATCCTTGACATTGGCCTGACCTGCAACAAATCCTTCCTTCCCCACTTCTTCCTCTAGAACGGGGGATAGAACCACTGTGTCTCCAGAGGCTTTTCTCTCTCCTTAGAGACCCAGTAAATCCCTCAGGCTTTCTCAGCCCTCAGTCAGGATAGCTCGGTCAGCCTGTCTGGAGTGTCTCCAGGGAGGCCCATGGGGGTCCAGGCAGGGAGAGGAGCCTGGCATCTCTGCTCTAGAGATTGTTGTTGCAGCTTTCCACGGCGCTATTCCTACACCATGTCCTCTGGGAAGCGATCCCTGGCTGCCAGGCCCAGGCCCATGTCTCTAGAACAGCACCCAGGGGAGGGCTGCACCCAGGGGAGGGCTTCAGGGAGGGTGTCATGTTCCTCCCATCCCTCGATCAGTCCCAGAAAAACCTCCTTCCTGCCTCCTCCTGGGGGCCTGGCCAGGACCTCAACCAAGGAGGCCATCTTCACTGGACCCGATGTTCCCACCCAGAGAAGCCAGTGAAAGAGACTTGGGGCTGATCTGGCCCTGCCGTGAGCACAGAAGAGGATGGGGGTGTCAGCTGCCTCCAGACTCGGCCTCATGACCCCTGCTGAGACCTTTGCTCGGCATCATGCTGCACAGCCTACTGCCTCTTTGGCTGGCCGGTGGTTTGGTTTTGTCGGCAAGATCACCTCGGTTGGGTTTGAGAACGTTAGAGATCAGTGGAGGCCAATGTGTCCATCGTCCCTGTGGAGGAGGAGCTGTGGGTGGCCATCCTTTATTGCCAGCATGCTTGTGGCTCTGCCCACTTTTCAAAATTTCATTAAGTCACAATGTTTACAGTTAGGGCTCGTGAAGAGAGGCTGGAACTGACCAGTACCCAGAAGTCTCTGCTAAGTGCCATATGGTGAAAGACATTTTACACCTCTAGGAGAGGTGGTTACACACACACACACACACACACACACACACACACACACACACACACACACACTGCTCTGACTCACACTCACATTCCCTGCCATTTTCTCACACATAGCGTGAGTCAGGAATTGCTGTAAAACGATGCCTTGCCTTGTATCATCCTTTTAGCTTTGCAGACGATTCCCATAGCTAGTAGTTTTAAATCTTTTATTTGACCACCTCCCTGAGGCAGGCAGGCAGCTATTGCCAGTCAGTGGAACTGAAGCCCTGAAAGGTTAAGCAGCTCATTCCAGCCAGAAAACACACTGCTGATCAAAAGCAGGGTCTGGGCCGAACACCCCACATTGTGCAGGAGACCCCAGCCCCACATGCAATAGTGCTGTGACAGGAAACCCCTCCAGCAAGTCAAGAGGAGGCAGGAAGCTGATTTTTACCCCAGACCCACACACACCATTTTCTACTAACTCGCTGTGTGACATAAGCCAGGGGACCTCACTGCTCTGAAGTTTAGAGTCACTACCCTCTAAAGTCTCTTGTGTCCCTGGGTCAGGACAAGTTTTGCTCTGCCTATTCCTCCTCCCCCACCCCCCATCCTGAGGGCTGCTCCTACACCCACCTCCAGTCCACTCTGACCGCAGCAGCCCAGGTCAAGGTGGAACAGCGCTGTGCACCCCAAGCAGCTCAGAGCACCTCCCTGGGATTTCCAACTCAGCTCGGGACAAAAGCCTCTCTGGAGCTCAAGCCATGAGGCATGATTCTGGAGCTGCAGGCAGTGTGTTTCCTTGGTTGGAAGAGGAAGGTTGTCTGACTGACAAAAACCAACCCCCAGAAAAAGGCAAAGTAGAGCCCTGGGGTTTTGTGGAACCAGCCCTCTCAATCTTCCAGGGCTAGCCACACCCTGGCCTTCCTGCCATTCCATTATTTCCCATCATAAATCAGATGAATTGGGGTTCTGTCCTTGCAACCAACACATTCCTGACTCACCTCCACATGCATTCTCCTTCTCCAGTTCCTACCCCCACACTCGCTTTCTCCGCCTCCCTTACAGCTTAGCTAGCACGATGTCCAGACAGGACAATGAGACATGCGGACCCCGTCTGGTGGCAGCTCCAGTTCAGAGCTCCTGACTGGCCGCGGCTGCCACTGTATTTCTTATTTTGAGAGTGGGGAAAACTCTCTTTGTTAAAAAGATCATCAATAGGTGTCTTCTTCATGCGGCCAAAAAGGACTTTGATGACACAGCTGTTAGGCTGGTAAGAGTCTCCCCTAACAGGAATGGAGGGGCCAGCTTGTCACCCATGCAAGAACCGCCAACCCCACATGGCTTTCCTGTCCCTGCTGGCCAAGAGCCTGAGACATTAAGATTTGGGGGTGTCAGGCAGTGCAGCTGCAGTGCTGTTTGACTGGGGAGAAAGCTTGGCTGACCCCAGTCCTTAGGCTGAGTGGAGCTGCTGAAGGGAAGTGTCACCCGCCTAATACTGACAAGTGAAACATCCAGGCTGGATAATCCTCTTAAGTCAGAGAAGAAAATAACTAGTGTGATTGATGATGCCAGGATACCTGAGGCTAGGGGCCAGAACGGAGACAGGGAGCACTTGGAATATTCCTACCTACCAAGCAGAGGCCTCAAAGGAACAGCCAGTCCCCAAGGTTCGTGGGTCAGTCCAGAAGTCATCCAGAAAGGCCCAGCCCCTCTTCTGACTAGCCTCCTGGTCCTGTTACAGCCAAATATGCTAATCAGTCCGGTGACCTCAGGCCTCACAGGCAACTTGAGGGAGGAAGAGGCAGGCAGCCTCTATGAGGCAAACCCAAGCATGAAATTTAGTTCCAGCCTACCTGCAAAATTAGGATCCATCAGAAAGCGTTTCCACCACCTTCACCAAATATGAAAGCTGGAAGTCACCTTAGCTTTTTTCTCTTCCAAACTATCATCCAAAAATGAAGAGACCAAAGTACAGAGAGAGGAAGTGTCTTGACCCACTACCTGCAACTCAAAACCATGCCAGGAGCCTACACCTTCTGGCTTCTCCTCATGGGCATTGTCACTGCCAAACTCTCTTGTTTATTGAACTACTTATTGGGTCCAAAAATTTTACTAGAAATGTAAGAAGCATCCTAGTTAAGGGAGATGTGGAAATGTATCAGTTATCTACTGCTGCATAACAAAGGGCCCACACTTAGGGGTTTAAAACAATAGGCATTCATTACCTCACCGTGTCTGTGGATCAGGAATCTGGGGCCCGTGCAGCTAGATGGTCATGGCTCAGGGGCTCTCATGAGGTTGAGGTCAAGATCACGTCTGAGCCAGTTGGGTGAAGGAGTAAAGAGGTTGCTCTCAGAATGGAGAATGCAGGGAGCAGCAGGGATCCAGGGAAAAGAGATCGGGAATCTGGGATTACAGAGTTGAGTGAGGCTGAAGTAAAGAATGGGCGGTGGGCAGGAAGTGGTAAGAGGAGAGGACAGAGAAGCCTCAGTCTCTATTTACGTGGAGAAGGCTAAGGGAGGGCCAGGGACCCAGGTGATTTAAGGAACACACACTTAGTCCATCAGGGCCTTGTAACTACAGGGCATGGGAGCCCATAGTCCTTACAGCAGATGTCATGGGATGAGACCGATGTGCCAAGATGAGCAGGGAGAGTGTACTTCGGCCAAGGATGAGGGCAGAGGACATGCGGACACCTGAAGCTTCTCAGTCCACACAAGGCATGCACACACCCTTCCCCAGACTAAAAATGACCTTGAGAAAAAGGACAAAAGGAGATAGGAGAGAATCATGCAATAACTTGTGTTTATTTTTTCTACAGCAACTATACCTAAAACCAGGAGACCTTGAGTTGGCAGAGTTAAATTTTCTGTTTTAGTAGGGATGATATAGACCTTGTGAGCTAGGTTAAATTTGGGGAAATAAAGATGCTTTTGCCTATGTTGCTCTCTTCTCATGTTAACCCCTACCCCCCACAACCCCAACTTTGTCAGTCCATGATTATCCTGCAACCCTCTCGTGCCTCTGGTCTCAGGCCACCTCTAGTACCCCTGCCTCCTTCTCCAAGTGGGTCTGCTTCCTGCCAGGCCTGCATCCTCCGCTCACCCCTCCTAAAGACCAGCCGAACAAATGAACAGCAGGAGAACATTCTGGCACAGAGGGGACAGCAGGGCTCCACATGGCTCCAGCACAGGCAGGCCCTGAGACCTCTCTACCTCAGTCTCCATATCCTGAAAACAGTCATTGGGGATGAAGCCCACTCTCACATGAAATAGTAGGAGTATTGACGAAGCCTGGGGCTAGCTATTTGGAAATGCACCACAAAAGAGCAGACACTATTCTAAGCAGCTGCTGTGAACTGATTCATTCAGTCATCAGTAATCACATTTCACAAATGGGGCAAGAGTGACCCAGCATGTTAGGGGTCTTTCTCGGGTCACACAGCATCAGTGAGTGCCATGCTAATGTCTGAATTGAGACTTCTGGCCATAGATACTGATCACCTGGCCCTCCCTAGGTGGGTCCTTTTCTCCTCAAACCCTGGAGACCCCGCTTCCCGGTCATAGCCTCACGCCTCCCAGTGCTTTGATGGTGGTAAGATGGCGCCTGCATTTTCTCCCACCTTCCTGTGGTATAGGTGACATTCCCTTCATTCCTTGCATCCTCCTGCACTGTGACATAGACAGGGCAGGAAATGAGGATTAAAGCTGACCTATCACAGGAGTGGGGTCCCCAAGGACATCTGGAGTGCCAGGGGTGAATCCTTCATATGAGTGGTGAGGAGATGGGGGGATGTAAAGGTCACAGGTGGGAGAGGAACCAGAGCTATGGGCAGGGCCTTCCAGGTTTGGGGAAGCTGCTATGATCTGAATGCTTGTAGCCCCTCCCCGCCAAAATGCATCTATTGAAAACCTAATGCTCCAGGTGCTGATATTGTGAGGTGACTAGGTCATGAGAGCAGAGCCCTTGTGAAAGGGGTTAGTGCCTTTATGAAAAAGGCTCCAGTGAGTTCCCTCGCCCTTCCACTGTGTGAGAACACAGAAGTCAGCAGCCTGCCACCAGGAAGCGGGCCTTCAGCAGAACCCAACTAAACTGTCCCTGACCTTAGACTTCCAGCCCAGAACTGTGAGAAATAAATTCTGCCATTTATAAGCCACCCACAGTAATTGGCTAGCGCAGACCAAATGGACTAAGACAACAGCCCGCACAGAGGTGTCTTTAATATACTACAATCTACGGGACTGCTGGGAGTCCCAGCTGGTTATTGGCTCTGGACTTACCTTGTCTGCTTGCTCTGGGAAGGTCAGAGATGGGTCAGGAAGGCTGGTCTGCTGATGCCTGTCCAGTCCTCCTTTTACCATTCCAATCAGTCCTCACTAAACTGGGCCAATCTGGGAAAGGGCAATCAGATAGGGATGGTATTTCCTCAGCCCCGGGCTCCCCTGCTGGACTCAGCTGCCTTCCATCTTGACCAATCCCTCCAGACCCAAGTGTAATTTTACCCATCAGCTGGCCCGGACTGAAGGGTGCAGCCCAGCCCTGGGTTCTAGACTAGATCCCAGGCTTCCCAAATCCCCCTCTCACTAGTTGTGTGCTAGTAAGTGACTCCAGGAGTCTGATGTAAACCTTTGCTGATTTTCATGGTATGACTATTTCCAGCTTACTGATTTCAAGCTACAAAGAGTTACATGGTGTGCTTGCAAAAATCCTGAATCTTAACACTCAGCTTGCCACAACCTCATCCATCCTAGAAGGTACGGCAGGGGCTTCTGGGAGATACCTTTCCACCACCAAGTCAGAGAGCATGCTTCCTACCTATTCCCACCATTTACCTGCAGTCCAGGCCACAAGGAAGTTAACACAACTGAGAATCTTCCTCCCTTTTTCCTTCTATCCCAAGATGGAGAGAACAAGCTACCACCAATAGGCGATAAAGAAGGAGAGAGAGAGAGCACTAGAGATAGAGATATATTGATGATATAGATTCAGGTACAGAAACACAGAGAGAGAGGTAAGAAGATTTTATCTGTACATCATATATTTTGCAACCTAATCAGGGTGAAAAATGAAAATATAACAACACTTATGATTACTATCATGTTGGGTTGAAGACAATCTAGTCCTGGCAAGAGAATCTAGGAGACACTCCCCAGCTGTGAACAGCTTCTGCTGGAGTCAGCACCCTCAGGAAGATTGCCCTGCCTCTCCTTTCGGGGGCTCCCTCTCCCCAGGTCCACTAGCAGGCAGCCAGCCTGAGAGCAGCCACTGACACGTACAAACGGTTGTCAGTGGGTCAAGCGTTTGTTTGCTTTTCACCAGTGTGAAGGCTGAGTTGAGTCATTTTGCACGCAATTACTTTGCAGTAAATTTGCCGGATGGTTTTTGTCCTGCAGTATTGATCCAGCATCTCACCTTGAGCTTGTTTATTGACACATCAAATTCAGAAGTCAGGCCCGCTCGATTGACCACTTCCCAATTAGGGCATTTATATGATGTCACCAAGGCTCCTTGTCATGTTCCGATGAGAGCCATTTGTCCCCCCAACCACCAACCTAACCAATCGCCTGCAACCAAGTTGCCATTTTTCTCTGACCTTTCCACAGACAGATGGCAGTCTATAAAATACATCATTAGCAACGTGTCATTTTATCTTGCCGCCGTTTCTTCACGTGAAAGGTGCTGGTTCAACAAAAGACTCTGCAGCCGTGTTCTCCCCAGGGGAAGCTTACAACTGCTTTTTTGCAGAAGCAGCAGATGATGGAAGCAAATGCCCCCTTCTCATCTCCCGACGCACCTTGGATTTGGATAGGAGGCCCTGGGTCAGTGGCACAGAGCAGACCACCAGGAGGGGGAGAGTCCAGATGAAGTGTCAAAAGCACTTGGAGCAATTCTTGTCACCAAGGTGAGGAATGGTCGAGCAGGGTCTTTATTGACCTTGGACAACCAGGAATTATGGGGGACACAGAACCGTTAAACCTCACTAGGAAGAAAGACTTCACTTTGGTAGGAGACATTTCAGACCCCACAAATCTTTTTTTTTCTTTTTCCTTTCAGTATGCTTGTCAGAAGAGGAACATACAGAATTTATAGGGCCTAGTACCTGCCTGCCCTCAAGGGGCTTAGGATCTACTTAGGAAGATGATGGACATCAAGATAGCAAAAGGAAAGAAAGCAATAAAATATATATCGGAAATGAAAATATCACAGGGGATGGTGCAAATAAATAGTAATTCCCATGGTTTTTCTGTAGGGATGAGCATTGACCGAATTAGCAGAGGAGGCATCATGGAAAGCAGACTTGACAGAAGACAAGAATTTGATTAGTTCTAATTCATCCCTGTGCCTTGGAAAGACCTGAAATATGATGTACAGTGTCTGCCAGGAATTTGGACAATAATCACATTGGGCAGTTTTTCAAACTGTAGGTTATGGCCAATAGGGATGTTGAGATTAATAGGTTATTATCAGCAAGTTTTGAAATGAAGGAAAATAATTGAATAGCAAAAAAAGAATAAAGTGGAATGGAGTGGAGGGGAGGGAATGGAATGGAATGGAATGGAATGGAATGGAATAGAAATAGAACAGAACAGAACAGAACAGAACAGAACAGAACAGAACAGAATAGAATAGAATAGAATAGAATAGAATAGAATAGATCGAAGTAAACCTGCTGTGTAGTAAGAGTCACACTACAACACTTTTTTTTCACATGTGGCAGCATAGTGTACTAGTCCCAAAGTAGATGCACTTCTCTTGGTGGATCAAAATCATCGAAAAAAGACTGTCCTCCTGAGAGGTCATTATTGTTCCTTATCCTTTGCTTTCCAAAAGAGATATCTGTCTATCAAAATCCTTGGCTCAGTGCAATGCAATGCAATTCAACAAACAACTTGTTGATGACCTACTATGTTCCAGGCCTGATGTGCAGGCTAGACATTATGCCAGCCCCATCCACATTAGGAATTCATCCATATTCAGCATTCAGCACTTACTGTGTGTTGCATACAGGTAACACAACCTTGAACGGAAGAGTCATAGATACCCAGGAAACCCAGGGTCTAGGCAAGCTAACAGGAAAACTAGCACAGGTGAGGAGTGCAGAAAATGAGGCCCTGGTGCAGGGTAGGGAGGGGTATAGTCCAAGCATTTGTCTCAGCTCTGACCTTAAGGGTGAGAAGGCAATGACCCAGGCAAAGAGGAATCGTTGTCCAGCAGTAAGTAGAACAGACACTCTGTTCTGATTTGCTCAGAATTTTCCTATTCTGGGTGCTCAAAATTTTACATTCCAGGAAATCCCATAGTTCAGGAGAGTTGCTGATCCTAGAGGAAAGAAAAAATGTGGTATGCTCTGGAAACTGAAATGAGTTCAAGTTCAGTCCAAGTTTAGTGAGAAAGACATCTTAGTTTTTATCTAAAAATCTAAAAGTGATCCTAAGACATCATATTTAAATGTTTAAATATATTGTTTTAATTTGTTTAAGCTTTCATTTGTTTTCATTTGTTTAAGATATGCCACTTAAGCGTCTTTTAAATTAATGTTTATCTCTAACTTAACAATGCCTAAAATTGAAACTTTGGAAATCAGAGAGGTAACGTAAATGAGAGACTGCTAATCAGATGAAGATAATGGCAATGGAAGGGCAGTCGCCCGCCCCTCAAAGGGGACAACCAAATGTCCTGATATTTCAAAGGGAGCTCTCAATCAGGGTTTTTATGTGCAGTCTTCTAATGTTAAAATACTGATGAGAAGTTCAAGATTTTTAAAAATACAATGCCAAACAAAACATTCCGTGACTGTTTCACCTCTAACATCACCGTTCATGATTCCAGATCAATTGAACACCACCCCCTTATGGTAGCATAGCCAAATTGCAGGATATAATCTTGGAACAGTAACAACTCTCTTTGGTTGGAGTGCTGTAGGGTAAAGCAGCTGTTGGTTGGTGAGTCCCTCAAGATGGAAAAATGTTGCCTGAAAAGCAGGAATGGAGAGAAGAAGGAAGGAAGGAAGGAAGGAAGGAAGGAAGGAAGGAAGGAAGGAAGGCTGAGGTGAAAGCATCAAAAACCAAGCTTTGCCAGTGTCCCACTTTGGGCCAGGACTGGCCAAGGCTCTGTGATTGGGAATCAAAGTCAGCAAACAATTGATCTTGAGTTGGGCCTTGAATATGACATCTCAGCTTGAAAGTGGCTGTCTTGCCAGCTGATTTATAAAGACCCAAAGAAAAATCTTCAGGGAAGAATCCTTGGCCCACCCTCAACCAAGGCAGCCTGAATTCCATCAGCAGCAAGGTCAGGCTCCTGGGAGGGCAACTTTATGGACTTCTGATTCTGCAGATCTGAGCTCATTCTGATCTGTTGCAGCCAAGGTGAAGCTAAGCTGCTCTGGACACTTGTTCCTGCCTCAAAGAATAAACGTTTATACTAAAGCAGGCAGCTTTGCTCCTGGATTTCCTACATCTCCTGTCAACAGTTTCCTCCATCCCATTGTACTGGCTTCCCTTAGCCTGAGATCTTTCCTTCAACTTTTCTTAGGCAGTTGGTCTATCTGTCTCCCTTCCCCTAATTGTCAAGACAAGTTCAGTGGGCATCCACCTATATGCTAAGAGTTAAGGACTTCCCCTGCCACCATTTTTTCTCCATGTACTTTCCTCCATGTACTTTCTCCATGTACTTACTGAAAAGTCTCTACTTTTCAGCAGGAGAGAAATCCTTTAATTATACTGTGTGGAATAAGGCTTACGATACCAAGAGAAAATACATGTGTCTACACACATCTGCATATGCATGTATACACATAGTGTGCATATGTGCAAACACACACACTGAACTAGAATTCACCAGCCCTGTGTTCCGTCCTAGTTTACCTCTGATTTCTTTATAAAATTAAGAGCTAAATTTCTCCTCTATTGGCCTCAGTTTCCTCCTCTATAAAATAAGGGGTTGGAGTGAATTATATAACCTGTGTCATTCCTCCATGTTTCTCACTAAGCCATACTGGGTGCAAGCTAACTGGCTGAGGATCTTTTCTTATATCAGCATTTCATAATGCAGAGATGGTACATGGACACCAGGCAGCTGAAAAGAGGCTGTGTAAAGGAGAAATGGACCTGGACAGGGACAGGAGGTTAAAGGTCCTGGAGAGCAGCATCACCAGCTTTGCTTCTGCTTAAGGCTGATGCTGGCTGCTAGGTGTCTGTAATATATAATAGACATCTTCTAAAGGAATTCCACATCCAATCCTTCCCTCACCTCCTCTCACAGCAAATGTTCAATGAGCCCCGTTATGTGCAAACCACTGTGCCAGGAGCCAGGCAGAGTGCCTTTGCTCCATTTCTTCCACCTGTTTTAGAATGTGTCCCACCACTGCACCCCCATCCCCACTCCCCAGGGAGAGACTGAAGCTCTAGAAAGTTTATAAGAGTCGAAGCAGGAAAGGAAAAAAGCAAAGAGATAGGATAGCAGTCTTTCAGAGCAAGTCCTCTGTTACTGTACAGTCCTTGGTTTAAACCCCAGTTACATTACTTGGCACATAACTTAAACTCTCTAGGCCTCAGTTTGCTCATCTGTAAAATGGGGATGATAATAGCATCTATCCTATAGGATTGTTGTGAGATCTAAATAAAATTAATTCAGGTACTGCTAGTGCCTACCTAATGTCTAGTCTCTCCTTCCTTTCTAACAGAATCCCAAACCCAGATAAATAAGCTATGTTTCCCAGCCTCCTTGCAGGCAAGAATTGCAGAGAAAAGAGTTCTTCCCAATGAGATATAAGTGGAAGTCCCATGGGGAGCTCTGAGAAGTTTTTTCTTAACTGATATAGGTCTTGCCCCCTTTCTTCTACCTTTGCCCTTCCTTGGACTAAGAAGGCAAGTGATGTCTGTAATTGTAGCCATTTTGTAGTCATGAGGGAATGTCAAGAGAATACAGAGACCTTGGCTCAAACTCACACAAGAAACTACTTGCACCCAGACTTCCTACTTAAAACCACCAGTTTCTGTTTCTGCGCGCCATACACACAGCAAGCAGTGAATACCTCTTTTCCTCTCTGTGGGATTGATGTCTGTTGGCCCATGACAGGGTGCCTTGTGGAGGGAGAAACACCAGATAGGACTTTAGCAGGAGATAGTCATTCTTTAGCTGTGGGGCTTCAGTGGCATTGGCAGTCTTTAGTTCCTCATTTGGGGGTTGGACCAGAAGATGCATGAAATTCCTCCCAATTCTAACCATCCATAGATCCATGGCATTTTCCCAAGGACATCTAGGTCCGCCATATGACCCTACAGGCTCTATTTTCTGGGCCAGCCCTCAGGTTCTCCTCTGTTCCCTCCACCCCTGCCCCAGCCCCTGAGATCCTGAGCATTTTCCAGAGAAAGAAACTGTTTCAAAGACCATTCTGCTTGAGTTAACTGTGTCACCGGTTTAAATAAAAAGGAATACCTAGAGTAACATAAAACCTAACTGAATTACTAAGTCACTAAATAGTTTTGGGAACATCTCACATTAAGGTACCATGAATACTTTATTAAAAGCTGATAATTTCCCTTTTTTCTTAAATTATGCTGGGGTGTGCGGGAGGCATAAATAATTGCTTGAGCTGCTCCTCTGAAGTGCTTCCTCGCAAGTTGCAATCTCATCTATTAACCAGTTTACAATCATCCCGACAGGTCTCTGTGCATCTTGGAATAATTTACTTTGCCAACCAACTTTGATGAATCATTTATTCATCATTATTAAAGTATTTATAAATGCTGCTTTAATTTAGCCCTCTGTTTCCTTTGCTTCCTTGCAACATATTGACCAAAAATAAGAATGCTTAGGGCAGTACTTCTACTTTGTTTCTGAGTTGTATTTTAACCAAAGGAATGCTGTCCAAACGTGCAGCCTCTTAGCCCACATTATAAGCCCACCTCCCAATCCCCTAGTTCTCAGTTTCAGGGTTTTGCTACATGCTTTCCTAGTCTGGTGCTTTATGTATGTTGTCAAGTGAAAGAGGAAAGAGACTCCCCACTCCACACACCTAGAATGGGGGAGACAGAGAAACAATATTTTCTGAAGAACCACCCTTTGTTCAGGTACCTTAGCAAATAGTTCTTGAATGTCCAGCATGTACTAGATGCCATTCTAGAGACTTTTCAGGTATTATCTCAGTTAAGTTTCTCAATAATTTCTAACACTTAAATCGCACTTCTGAAAGCACTCTAAGTGCTTTGTCTGTAGTAATTCACTGAATGCTCACAACAGCCCTTTGGATTGGGACTATCATGATTCCCATTTGTAGTTGCAACAGAAGCACAGAGAGGTTGAGTAATTGCCCAAGGTCACACAGCTAGGAAATGACAGAGCTGAAATTTAGATTCAGGTCATCTAGTTTCAGAGGCCACACACTTAATAACCATCCTGTCTCTTAATAATAAGGTATGCAATATTATTAAGCACACTTTTCAGAAAAGGAAACTGCAGAATACAGATGTGCCCCAAATCCTCAAAGCTAGTGAGTAGTAACAAGATTCACCCTCAGGACTGACTGCAGCCACCACCCATAATACCTGTACAGAGTCTCACCATAAATTGGATGCTGCTATTCAATTTCATAGAAGAGGAAGCAATGCTAGAGGTTGTAGCACGCTCTTCAAGCTGGGATTCAAACCTAGGTCCACCTTACTCTTTCGTTCATAGCATGATAAGAAGAGAAGAAGAATGCCTATAATTTCAGGAAGAATTGGTTGAGGACTGCACTCCATTTTCTTTTACTTAAGGTTCAGATGCCAGGCCAAGTATTCAGATATCTGCCTGCTTTTTACATCTCCGTGATGGGGTGTGAGGCAAGGGAACTTTCTGAAATATTATTGGAACAATGGAACAGGAACCAGAGACATTCAAACTCAGGAATTTCTCCATGCACCACCCCCCTCAGTGCATATACAACCCCCAAATCCCCCATACTAGGTCTCAACTATATTCACCACTTCCTCTAGCACCTTGGTCTCACATGCCAGGAAGGGAAGCAAACTATTTTGATGTATAGAGAAAGTCTTTTGGTCAAGTTTTCAGTTGTGAAATAAATAATTAGAAAATCAGATTAATACCCAGACCAACAGGGCTCTGAAATCAATAAAGATAGAACCCCAGAAAAACTGGAGAATCTTCTCAGGGAATTATGAGGCCTCAGATGATTTAATAAAGTCCAATACTGACAAAAGAGAATGTACTGAGAGGATCACTTTGCTCTTTATGTTTCAAGGAGAGCTGGCTTGAATAAGGAGTTGTCCTAAAACTTAAAATTCAGATCTGAAGGAAGCATGCTTTTAAGAGCAGAAAGATTAAACTGACACTCAAGACATCAGAGTTGAACTTTGTGATGTGACACTTTCCCGAGAAAGGGTACTTTTGGTGTACTCTGATTGCACAGGAGAGGAAGGGAAAAGGAGAAAGAAAAAAACCTGAGGAACTTTTCTTCAGAGTTGAATTCTTCCTTCGAAGCATATTGTTACTGTTAACAATAAAACATTAGGCCTAATACAAAACCTAAAGCTGACTCCAAAAAATGATTCCAAAATATGCATTCCAAAAAAGGCATTTTCATGAGTTATCATAAAATGAAGAAGCATCAATGAATTAGAGGTTTTTGATATGCATGGGGAGTGAAGGGAGGTGGATAACTCATGGCAGAGGCTTGAGAAATCAAGGAGGCTATTAATGAGATGTTTGGAAAGCAAAATCCTTTAGCTCTTCTGAAATCGTCATTATGACCCTTAAGTCGACGGTGGTTTCCCTTCAAACTGAACATTCTGCCACATGGAATGGCAGTGCAGGCATAGACCTTGCTCCTCGACTCATTTCAATCATTTAACACACATGGTTTAGTTGGACACCAAAGGTCTCGTGCTGAAGATAAAGACATGAACAAGTCATAAGGCTGCCTTGGGTCTAGTAAGGGTGAAAGTTGATATAGACACAGAAACCAGAAAACTTTACTGTAGCTCAGAAACAAACACATTAATTCTCCTGCAGTACCAGTGATTATAGGACAACGTCCTGGCCCTAAGCCCAAGTTATGTGGATATCATTTGGTCAGAGGAGACTGGATGCTACCCCAGATCACATAGTGATTCCCATCTCCCGAATCCTTGCTTCTTAGGGTTTCCAGGTCCAGCCCTCAAGTCCTTTCAACTGAGTGACTTGCAGTGCCTGTCACTTTCATATGCCGGCATCATTTCCTGCATCCACACAAATAAAAGTGGACAGCAGGCCAGTGCCATCTTGTTTGCTGCTATTGGATTTATGACATGTCAAGTTTAACTAGCACACGCAAGGCTTACAATGGAGGCGACACAGAAATTCATTTCTCAAGCCCATCAAGGCCCTGAGCCCCCCCACCTGTCCCTGCTGGGGCCAGGAGAACAATTTCACGAAACCCTGATGCCGAATAAAAGGTCTCCCTGGATTTTCACATCCAGTTCTGCTTCTGTTTCTCTCTCTTTTCTTTTTCCCTCAAGTCCCCCCAAATACCAAAATAGCATAAATGCCACTTACCAGTGTCCAATAGATAGCAATTAACCTTTATGCAAGTTTGCTTCTGCTGTGGGTAAGCCCTCACCTTATTCATGGGGCTGAATTATTAATCCCTTATAAACAAACCACAAGCACACTACACACGGCCTTCTTGCTCCCCAGCTGTTGTAGCTGGCTCTAATTTAGGCCCACTCTACCCACATTTTGTGCTTTTCCCTATCTGGATGTGAGAACCATTTTTCCGTATCTTCCCTTCCCCCCATCAGCAAATTAAAATGCTCAGTTGCCCCCAGCTTTTCTCAATAATGGAGGCAACTTGGACTTGACCCATTAAAGGAGAGAGCCCAGAAAGACTTGCTATAGTACCCAGCAAGTCTCATTTTGATAATTGATTGGTAAGACAAGCATTTGGGTTGCAACGCAGCCGTGGTCAGGTTTCCATTTTGCAGCAAACCCCCAAATTAAAAATCACCTCCAGGGGATAATTCTTTTGCAAATAATATGAGCTGGGCTATTTCTGTTTTTGTCAGGCACACTGTCACTCCAGGCTGGTGTCTCATATGTTATTCCAGCTGCATGAGAAAGGCCGATAATAATAGCATTGGCAACAGAAATGATAGGAAGAATACGGATGTCGATTTACAAGCATGAAACAAGGTGAAAACCATACTCCTCACCAAAAATTTGAAGCCCACTTTAGACAAGAGAAAATTACAAAATAAGGTATCCAAAGCTAGTGGGTTTAACCATGGCAAGGCAGGCAGCATTTAGGGTGCATATTAGGCTACTGTGGTTAGGCTGAGTTAGGCTAGAATCACCTAGGAAGCAGGGGCCTTGAATTCTTAAAATGAACAAATGTGATTCAGCAACTTTAAGTGGTTTATGCTCAAGACACAGAGATCATGGCCAGATATTTTAGATCTTCGCCTTTGTGAGTAATGTCACTTTGTAATATTGCACCCCTGTCAGCACACTCACCAAATAGATCACCCCTCCTTTTCCTTACAGATTCAGCTCGAATGTCCCCTCTTCCATGAAGCCTTCCTGATTTGGGCCAGAATTTTTCCCCCAACTCTCCATCTCCCATCATATACTGTTCAAATAGCACAGTTGGACAGTTGTTAACTTTCTACTCTCCCACCTCACTTCCTTGAGAATAGAGACTTATCTTTCTCCTCTTTTTGTCTCCAGCATCACAGTGCCTGGCATATAGTAGGCACTCAGTAAATGTTAATTGAATGAGCAGATATATCAAAATACAAAACATATATGAGATGAACAAAGGATTTTAAAAGGACTGATTATTCTGAAATCAGTTTTTTGGATTCAGTGATTTATTTATTTGAAATGGTGACAGCTGAGAAAGTGAGTCAAAGGCTGAAGGTTGGGTGTGCTGGACAAGCTCAGGGGGCTGTGTGGTTTCCTCAGGGAGGGCAGAAGCCACAGCAAAGTCTGCACTGCAGGATATTTGGGGGGTAGGTTGCTTGACTCTAGAAGGAAATGAGTGAACACAGTCTTCAGAGGCAGGATCTTCTCAAAGCTTACAGAATCAAGTGGAACACAGGCTAATCAGGCTGGTCAGCTGGGTCCCTCTCTTTCAGTCAACAAGCAGGGAAAACGGCAGTTTTTGAGGGATCATGAATGAGAGAGGAGGAATAATGTCCTGGCTGTGTGGCCACAAGGTGAGTCACTGCACCTCTCTGGGCTGCCACTTTCTCATTTATGAAATGAGGAACTTGATGTCCCAGAATGCATAGGAGACTAATAGGAGTAAGGAGATTTTTTGCTCTGATCAGACCTGCCTTTAACAGGCTGTCTGGCTTTCCCAATCCTCAGTTTCCTCCTCTGTAAAGCGGCAGGTGTGAGTGCAATATTCTCTGAGGGTCTCTCAAGTTTTGGGCTAAGTCACACACCCATGCACACATGCATGCACACGCATGTGCACACACAGAAACTGGGGCCAAGTTTAACACAAAACAGGGTTCAGAGCAAGCAAACCACATGGCATATTAAAATCACATACCCATGATTTAAATTTTTAAAAACTGAAAAACAGAAGCAGCTACTTGCATGTGAGCAGGAGTAGTCCTCCAGAGTGGCTGCCCACCTCGCATGACTAGGGAGGCAGGGGTGGCATTAGAAAGGCCCCTGCCATGTGCTAAAATGCCACCTTAGCGGCCAGACCACATGCCATTAGGAAGAGGATTTCTGTCTCCCAGATCTCTTTTGAAAGTGCCAGGTCCAAAGCAAAGCAAAGCAAACCTCTTCAGTCTGTCCCCAATTTTAAAAATGGTTGTAAGCAAAACTCTAAGGAAATAGGTTCCAGATGGGACTGGATTGGGGCAATCATGAAAAAGGATGGGTGTGCCAAGAGGAAGCCCCCTCCTCACTCTAGAGTTGGAAGGGCCTTTCCGGGTCCCAGACTGGCCGTGCCCCATCTCCTACCCACTCTGCAGGCGGGAGCCTCTCTGTCACTTGGATTAGGGGCAGCATTCAGCTGTCCTCATACATGAGGGGCCCAGAGGGGCTAGGCTGCTTATTCAGCCTGATAATTAGGCTGAGACCTAGAGAGATGAGACCCCCCCCCCTTGCCCCAGGTCCCATAGCGGGTTAGGGGCAGAGTCTGAACCGGAGTAAAAATGACGAGAGCCATATCCCTTATTAAATCCTTACTAAAGTCAAGCCCTGTTCTTCTAATTCCTTTAACCCTCTCAATACGGATAAAGCAGGGACTATTAATATTATCTTGTCACAGATGAGGAAACTAAGGCAAGAGAAGTGAAGCTTCTAAGCTGCAGGGCCACTGGGTCTCTGCCCCTGCTGAAGACACTGCCTCTCCAGTGACTTGCCTGAGGCTGCCCAGTTCCCTAGACCTCACTCAAGGCCTGTCTCCATTTCCCCTCAGACCCATGTGGGGGCCTCCTGAGGTCACCCTTTCTTGCCCCTCAGCTCCTCTCTCCCCTACACTGAAAAGGGAGGGGAAGCAACAGAGAGGGTGTCAGAGAGAGTGACGAACGGAGGTAGACCCCAGGGCAGAGGAAAGGCGGTCCCAGCCCCACCTCCGTCCTGCTGACCTGACAAGCAGGACACAGCCCTGGTGGGCGCTAGGGCACGGGCACCTCTCCTGGGGCTCCTGCATACGCCCCGCATCACTGGGACAACTGGGCAGAGAAGGCCCTGCCCCGCCTTCCGCTCAGGGGCACAGTCCTCATCTCTGTCAGAGCCCCTCTGCTGGCCAAGCCATCCTTCAGCCCCGTGACAGGCGCTTCCCGAGCACCGGTGACAGGCGCCCAGCGGAGAAATGATGGCCTGCACTAGAGGGGTGAAGTTCAGGTTTTCCTTCATCGGAAGTGGCAGCTGCGGCAAAAGCTGAAGGTGGCAGCAGCGGGGCAGCCTCCCATCAGCTTGCACGCATACTCACCTATGCACACCTGCTCTCACACACACTCCTACGCACATCTGCTCACACACATACACATGCCTATGCACACACTGTTGCTCACACACCCCCTGCATCCAGGCCACATGTACAGATGAAGTAAGTCAGCTCATAGGAGAAGGGGCCACCATTCCTACCTCCCTTCAGGGGACCAGCAGTGACAACAGCAGGAAAGCCTTTCTGAGTGTGTCCTGCAGTTTGCAAAGTACCTCCACAACCACGGGATCAGCAAGTGAATAAGGATCAAAGACCAGAGCTGCACAGTCACTTCTGGATCCCCAGCATAGCATCGTGGCATTGGATGCCAGGCAGCTGGGCAGATGAAGTGATGCAGAAGGAAGGCTCCCAGAGGGAGCTAAGGACCCTCCACTCACATCCTCTTGGCCTTGGCTTGGCTATTGGGGCACACCCAGCTGCACAAACTGCTGGAAAATGTAGTTTTACTTCTAGGTGGCCATGGACTCAGCTAAAAACCCTGCAACTATGAAATGAGGCAAGAATGACTATGAGGGCAAGCAATTAGTGGTTACTGTTCTACCAGTCCAATCCCCACTTTACAAATGAATAAAATGAGGTATTTAGATGATTGTAAGATCATTGGTTAAGGCCCTGATGCCCAAGAAATCTTACCACCACCTACCGCAAGGTCTGAGTCAGACGAAAATCATAACTCCTTCCTCTCCAGCGGGGAGGAAGATATGTCTGGTAATCAACATTTATGGCATGACAACTATGTGACAAAGCTAAGTGCAGAACAATGGGCACGGTGCCCACTACTATGGGTGGGCCTCATCCAATCAGTTGAATACATAAGTAGAATGAAAAGACTGGTCTCCCCAAGCAAGTGGGAATTCTCCAGCAACTGACTTTAAGCTTCATCTGCACCACACTCTCCTTTGGGGTCTGTGCCAGCCTCCAGCCTGTCACTGCACCATCCGCTCTCCTAAGTCTCCAGGCTGCCAGCCCACACAGTAGATTTTGGACTCACCAGCTTCCATAATCACATGAAATAATTCCTTATAATAAATCAAATATATATACATACACACACACACACACACAATAACCAATAGGGTGTGTGTGTGTGTACACATCCATTGGTTCCATTTCTCTGGAGGATGCTGACTAACATAAAGGGAGCAGTG
This sequence comes from Scalopus aquaticus, assembly GCA_004024925.1. Lineage (NCBI taxonomy): Eukaryota > Metazoa > Chordata > Mammalia > Eulipotyphla > Talpidae > Scalopus > Scalopus aquaticus. Next base: position 19,331 of record PVIJ01007914.1, on the reverse strand, counting down.
CATTGTAGAGGATATGGCTGGACAGATCAACAGGAGCAAATCATGAAGAGGGCTGTGTGTCATTCAAAGCCCTTCTGATTTTATTCTGTAGAAAATGCAGAATCATTGGAGACTTCTAAGCAAGAGAGAGATCCAACCTGAATGTTAAATCACATTTGGGCTGGGGTGGGGATGAGGGTAGATCATCATTGCAACATGGACTGTGGGCCTATTGTGTGTGATGGGCACTGATCTAGGAGCTCTAGATTAGATGTTCAAGACCAGCAGCTGGTGTTGGGAAGAGAAAAGGCTGAGGAAGACCCTGTCTCTGGCCTGGGTGGCTCCTTAAGGACAGGAACTGATTCTCTGTCATCCCATCGATGCCCAGAACCTGGCTCCTTATCTGCCACTATGTCTTCACATATTTGTGAAAAGAAGAGTGAATAGAGAAAGAGATGCAGACCCTGACAATGTCATACATAACATTATAAACAAACTGTTCTTCAATTCAATTCAAATAGATGCTGAATGAACGAATGAATGAATGGCCCCAGGTTGCAGCCACGCTACTTGCACTGGCCTTGCATGCCTCCAATCTTAAAGAAACCATGCCAATAAAAAAAAAAAAAAAACAGGCTCAAAGCCAGATTTCAGGAATGCAGCATTCCCACCCTGCCTTCAAATCTCCCTCTCTCAGCTGTATGCATTAAATTCCACTGCTGAGAGTTCAACATCCTTAACCCTTAATTTAAGTCTAAGTAAAGACAATCCCATGGGTGGGGATCTCCTTAAGATGTTCTATGGCATTTGCACCCAGTGTGGATGGTGCCTCTGACACTGGGTAGAGGTGAGGAGAAGGGATGGGGACACATTCAAGGGGAAGGCAGAGTGGAGGGAGAGGGGCCCAGTGCCCGGGACCTACCAGAGCCCCTCCCCGTTGTGCCAAAGATGAGCTGTTTTTAAAGAGCAGAAGTGAGGGAGGGAGGCTGGGCCCATCCAGTCTCCGTGGCTGCTTTGAAGAGGACCCACGCACTAAGGATGGGAAGTCCAGTGACTAAACTTGGTAGCAAGCCCTTACTATTGGCACACGGGGACCTTTTCATACCACATTTTAAATATATTTCTGCCCAGAAGAGGCAGCTAACAGGCTCAGAAAGCCCTAATGGGAAACAGCAGCTGACACTGCAGGTCGGCCGATCTTGTCAGCCCGGGCGCCACCATCCCTCACCTCCTCTTCATTTTTATAGAAACGGCTCAGAAACAGAGAAGAGAAATTTCAAAAGCCAAACAAAAAATCAATACCGTGGGAGATAACCCAGCATTAATACAAAAACCAGAGAGGGCTTCTCTGTCTCCCGCCTCAGCGGCGCTATCAATCACGCTCGGTGGATGGATCTGGAAGACACCTTTGCTCGGAAGCGGCAAGATCCATTTTAGTTAAAATGCCCAGAGAGAGCTGGCTGTGGGTGGGCTGGAGCAGGAGGCAGGACAGGAGGGGAGGACCAACAGGCCTCAGCCCCTGGCTGCTCGTGAACCCCGAGCTCCAGGCTGAAGTCAAAGGCAGGAGGACGAAGAGGGTAGAAACGGACAGCTTTGCATGTAAAGCAAGACGCACAGGGACCAGAAAAATAAGAATGCACTTCAGATGTAGTGGGTCCTCTGAAATAAATAGTTCCCCTTCTGTGCTCCAAGCTCAAATGCTGTCTCCTGAAGATCAATGTGACCTGCCATAGGACCATCTGTTCCAAGACCAGTAAGGACAAAGCTCAAGCAGCGAGTTCACACCAGATGTGATCATGAGTCCTGGAGGACACTCGGCCTCGGGAGTGACACAGAGTGGGCCAGTGGCTACAAGCCCAGGACCCCTCAGAAGGTCCTTGCTCATCTTCCTTCCCCAGCCCTCTCCAGATTTTTATGAGGCAGCCGAGTTGTATCATGAGACTCCACGAGGCCTCCAATATAAAGCACCCTGGACAGAAAGAGGTGCCCCTTCTGTCCCTTTTTCTCAGCTTTGTTGCCTCTTCTCAACCCTCCCCCACCCCCAAGCCAAGTCAGGACCTCTGTCGTAATGCCCTTTGTTGTTCCCTCTAAGTCCGCACTGTTGTGCATGATGCCATATTCATGGATACGGTTGTTTTGTCTCTCTCAGCGCACAGGAGCTCACAGGTCTATGGCAGAAAGCAACACGTTATTAGCAGAAGCTTCCATGACTTGGTTTCCACTCTATATCTGTGTTCTCAAGGTTCCATCTCAAATGACTTTTCCCAACTGATTATCTTTTTAAACATATTAACTTCCTCTAGAACAACCTCTGGACTCCTTATTCTGCTTAATCTTTCTCTGCTGTGGTCTTCTAGAGTCAAAAGATCTAAGAGTTTTGTGCGCACAGCCTGAAAGTCACAGAAAGAATCACGGAACTGGAGCTGGGAGGAATCTGAAGGAGTATCACATAACCTACAAGCTTTATAGAAAAATGCCAAGCCCCAGGCTCCATCCTGGAGCCATCGTATCAGATCACAGAAGAGAGGGCTCAGCATTGGTATTTTTTATAGCTCACTAGATGACAATAATATGCAGAGCTGAGAACCACTGCTATGCTTAGGCTGGCTGTGTACCGCACAACTCCAGAGGGCGCTATTCACTGGTTGTCCATGTTGGTGATGCCCTTGGAGACATTGTGCACCGTGTGACCTGCCTAAAGAACCCCCTTGGTTTACTGTAAAAGAAAATTAAAGCTCTGGATGACGTGATTAGGTCAAAGGCATATAACTGGTTAGAACTGGTGTTTTATTAGGAACCCCAAGTCCCTCCCTCAGGGCAGTCTGCAGCCGTCTGTCCACCTGGCTGATCCAAATGTGGTTCTTGCTCCAGTTTGTTAGCTGTGCACAATCTCAGGCTCCCCCTCAGGCCTCCTGGAGCAGAATCTGCATTTTAACAAGGTCTCCAGACAATCCGGAGCACATGAAAGTACCTGCACCCCTAAGAAAGTTTCCTGGAGCTGCACTGTATTTTCCATCTGCTGCTTCTCACACTGTCTTTGCACATAGTAGGCAATCAATAGATATCTGCCGATTGATTGACTGATTGAAAGATACAGGCCCCCTGAGTGTTACTGTAGTGGAAATGACCGACTTTTCAAGTTCCTGTAATGGACGATTACTGAAACAAGGAATCCCTCCTCACCACACCGGAGGCTTCCCTTTGCAATATAGAAGCAGTGTCACTGATAACAAAAAGAATGTCTTGCTAAGCACTCCCAGGGTCCAGAGGATGATTTCATCTGCCCCTTGCCCTTTCTGTAAATAACATCTAATCACCTTGCCCTGCCTCATTTGGATAATGGCTCCTTTTTCATCTCCACTCAGAAAAAAATTAATCCAAAAATAAATGAATAAAGGGAGAGCATGAGAGTTCTTCAGGGCTTAGGGCATCTTTTGATTAGAGTTTATTTACAGACTCTTCTTAATAGACCTGATTAAAGCAATGTGGCTCAGGAGAATGGTTCCCTTCAGAAGGCATCTCCCTCCCTTTTGCCATGCTGGCTTCTGCTCTGTGCTGGGTGTTGACTGAGTCCAGAAGATTCCATGGTCAACATCCTGGATCGCAGCTGGGGTTCTGGCCCATGTCACTTTTAATCAGGTGTTTCCCTTTCCATTTATTTATTCATAAACACGTGGCCATGTGCCAGCCCTGGGCACCTCAACTTTCACTGGAAGATGTGTGAACCCTACTTCAATTCAATTGACCATATTCACTTGCAGCTTCAAGTATCTGTTGTACATACTCATCAATAGGATGGCCCCTAACTCCTGGCAAATGATACCGATCAAAAGCTTAATGGATAAGAAATAACCTCTGGAGGTAGTCTAGCTGTTCTCTAACTTAGCGATTCTGAACATTTGAGGGAAAAGTTATGAACTCTCACCCTAGAAAATGCACACAAACATGCACTCAAAATTGTACATGCAATTTTAGGGGCTCATAGATCTCTTACGGCCAGTTTAAGGACTCTGTTCCAGGTCCTGCTCCACTCTGGTCTGAGCAGAATCATCAGAGACTTGGGTGCATGGACCAGATGTTTTGCTGTCAATGTGGAAACTAGAAACAGCTGAGGTCTTGATCATCAGTTACTACTCGGGGCCATTCCAGAAACCATCCTCATGGTTCTATAGAAAAGACGTGGCTGAGATGTGTATGATGATGTCCGTCATCGTACATGACTCCTTTACGAGAACCCACAGGAAAGGATTTTTTTCTAGCCTCAGTGCCTAGAGCCCTGTTCTTCACCACTGGAACTGGCTTGTTTTCATGTGTTGGGCGTGGTAAATCCTATAACCCACCATATTTCTTTCTTTTCATAACCTGCTAGGTACCTTGGAGCCAAGCTGTGATACAAGTATACACACATTTTGAGGGTATCAACCTCATTCAGAAAACAAATTTTCTCATTTACTAATTTTTTTTCATAAATCCTACTTGGAACATGGCAGGGTAGAAATAAACCAACTGAAAAATGGAATCAATGTTTACTGTTTTGCCTTGAAGGATTAATGGGAAAGACAAGTGTATGCTGATAAAGTACACTGCAAAGAGACCAGATCTGTATTTGCAATGTGAGGAAGACAGGCACAGAGTACTGGGAATGGAGAAACTAAGAGGGTGGTTAGGGAAGGTTTCCCAGAGGAAAAGATGCCTAACTGAGTCTTGCACGCTGAGCAGGAGTGTTTCAGTCAGGGATGATTTTGCTATTTCCCCACCATCTGGGGGATATAAGCTTCAGGTTGTTTTTCCAACAACTAGAAATGTGTTGAAAGAAGCACAAGAGAGTCTCAAGAGACCCTGGGTAGTTTTAGGCAAGCCACTCACCTGGAGTGCTCCCTAATGATTTCAACTGTTACGTGAGGACAGACCACCCACCCTGCCTCAAAAGGAGCCACTGTAAGGATGAAGTGAGACATGATGAGAATTGTGAGTTCAGTTGAATCAATGATGTAGTTACTCAGTTATTTTATGTGCATAAGAGAACACCCGCCTGGGAGTTACCAGAGTTCACAACCAGACCTGGGCTCCAGGAGAGACATTTTCCTCTCTAACAACACCCCACCCTACCGGAGTTATGCTCTCCCCACTTCCTAGTTTCTTTCTCATCTCATCCTCAGAAGCCTTTCCATAGGCTCACTGAACTCTTAGCCAGCTCAGAGGGAGAGAGCAGGATAACTACTAAATATTCCCACCAAAGTTTTTATGAGAATGAACCGCATCCACAATTAAACACCTCTTCAGTGGGTGAGCCGAGAGATGGGAGGGGAAGGGGTCACAGGAAAATGGGGTGATAGATGCCATTTCCTTCTTCCTGCTAGTCGGGCACAGATTTTGTTCTGGCAGCAGCATGCCCAACCTGTGTGATAAACCTTGCCACCGCCTGGTAAAGGCATAGCTTAGCAAGTACACAGCTTTGACAGGAAACAACTCACATAGGAGCTATGGAGGGAAATTTCCACAGACAAACTGAGACTCAGAGAAATCCACAGCAAGGAGGCAGCTGGCCTTGGGCAATTCTCAGGGCTGGGCACACGAGGCAGGGATCAGCAGTGCTTCCTACATGCTCCTCTCATTCCAGGCAGAGGGAAATGTAGACATCCCAACATTCAGGGACTCATAGGCCTGCTCAGAGACCAAGATCTCCAGACAGTCTGGGGCACATGAAAGTCAAATGTGGACTGATAAGAGTCATAAAGACTGAAGTCGATGAGGGCGAAGTAAGTGGTATGAACAAGCTGCTGCTGGAGTAACTAGGTATCAAGACTGGTCCCCATTGCTTTCTGGAAAGCTGTGGCTGGCATCTTGGGCTCAGATCGTGTGTGATTCCCTTTAGAGCTAATACAGCGTGGAGCAGCTGAGTATTCTACCTGAGTCTAACAAACACTCCCCTCATCATCATATCACCCCTGCCCAAAAGCCTTCCTTGGCCACCCTTCAAGTCCGACTATTGCACCCCACCAATTTCAGCAGCCTCCTATTGAATCTGTCCTCTGAGGACTCTAATTCTGGTGAGATTAATCTTCCCATCGCCCCCACATGCACCCCATAATCTTGCCTCACTTAATCCTCATTCAATCCTCACTACAACCTATGAAGCAGATACTATTATTATCTCTGTTTTAAGGATGCCAAAACGAAGGCTCAGAAAGGTTGAATAATTCCTCAAGGGCACACAGCTCAGTGACAGAGCTAGGAGCTAAACTAGGTTGTTCACACATGGAGCCCATAAAGTACGTGGTGAATTGGCCCTCAAAAATTCTGTTAAGACTGATTTATAGTATTTGTCAGTTCAGTTGGGGTAAATATGAAATATTCCTGCATACGGACCAGTGTCTCTCCCCCCCCAGCACGAGCCAGCCAGCACACCACTGTATCTTCCCTCCTTTCTCACCTGTGGGGCTTTAAAAGGCCCTTGTCTCCTTTCTCTTGAAATCTGTAGTGTACAGTATTGTACTTGGTAAACAAGAGGACTCAGCAATGGTGGGTTAGTGAGTGAGTGAGTGAGTGAGTGAGTGAGTGAGTAAGTGAGAGTGAATGGCTACAAATGGGGGTTAGTTTTGTCCCTTTGATTAGTATGAACTCTTGAGAGTTGTTCCTTAGCAACATCTAGATGAGGACCCAAGTCTCTCCTCCAGCTCTGCAGCTCCTTCCTCCCATGTTTTCCACGCCAAAGGTTTTCAGGGTGCAATGTAGACACACATGCACAAAAGCCATAAGCCAAATCATTCCTGAAATTGCCATTGATGAGAGCAGGATGTAGATCATTCAGGTGGTGCTATAAAGCAAGTGTTCCCATAGTTAAAGCAAGAGGCATCTGCAAGAGCTGTTACCTTATTGCAATGAGCCCCTTCAGGTGGAGGTGCGGAAGTCATTATGCCTGTTAGGGTGGTTTATAGCCTGTGGGCCGTGTGTAATGCTCACTAAGGTAGAACCTGAATTACCCTCAGGGCTGGCTGGGAGCTCCCTGTCTTGTTCATTTTCTCTTGTTATGGAGAGGCGTTCCCAGAGCCAAGGCAATGTAAAGGGTGATGGGTGTGGCTGTTACCCAAGGTCCCATAGTCTAAAGTGATTTGACTTTGGGTCCCAGACATTGATTGAGTATGCAGTTAGCACTAAAGTTTTATACTAAGCCAGCCAGAAAGTAATTTGAAAGTCCTTCAAGGTCAAAAGGAGATAGGCAAAAATTGTGGGCAAACCACCCTGTGTGCCATCTCTGTGAGTACTATCCCAACCTCCAGGCCTACCCCCAGGCAGAGCCCATCCATCAGCCTTCACACCCACTGCCCTAGTACACGTGGCTACACTGAATGTGGTGGTGTTTTACATGGCTGGCCTAGTAGGAGAAAGGTGCTGGCTTATCAATCTTTTATTCCTCACCCAGAAGCTGGGCTAGACCTTGGAATAAAGCAATACTAAATATACATTGAACAGATAATTAAATGAAATGTGTGGATGTATCCTGTCCTAGATTTATTGCATCCCTGAATTCTGAAAGGTTTTGCAAATGTAATTGGAAAATGACTGATCAAATCTTTGAGGAATCATGATGAGTGACAGAGTCAGAAAACGGAATAGTTAAATGTACCACTTTCAGGTACAGGGGAGAAAAGAAATCTGGAAAGTACAAGCCAGGAAACCTTTGTGCTTCCCCTTGGATAAGTTTGAGAGTGAATTGAAAGTGACTTATGTAGGGGGAAACCTGAGAAACATGACATTAAGCATGTGGTCAAGGTCAACCTCTTCTGTGATGTCATGTTAATGGTGCATATCCTTGGTTGGGTGTGATAAGAACTGCACTTCACCTCTGTGGTCATCCTCCCCAAAACCCATAAACCTAGGCTGACCATGAGACAAAACATCAGACAAGTTCAAATTGAATGTCATTCAACAAAGTCCTGACCAATCCTCCTCAACAATGTCAAAGTCATCAAAATCAAGAAAACTTTGAGAAACTGTCACAGCCTAAATAAACCTAAAGAGACAAGATAACTAAATGTAATGTGATGATTTTATGGATTCTGATAGAGAAAAAAGACATTAAAGGAAAATTTTCTGAAATCTGGAGAAACACTGGTATTTGATTACTAATATATCAATGTTAGTTCCTTGGTTCTGTTGAATGTACCATCTTAATGCAATATTTTAACTTTAGACTGATCTGCAAGAATAAGGATGAAGATATTTTCCATAGTGATTATATCAATCACATTACTCAGTTCTAATAAGTTTCTGACTCCAATTTTCTCTGCATTAAATACAAACTTTTGACTGAAAACAAAATGGGTAGAGTCTAAGGGAGTTTTCAGGGAGGTAAGAGGCTAACAAGACTATTCTAGAAGAGAGTATTCCATAATGTTGAATGTCAATGAGTAGCCAAGGAAGAAGGTGACCCATAAAAGTATAAATGTGGGAGACAACATGGAAATCCCTGGTGATGTGGGTGAGTCCTGTTGGAGCAATATTATCACATTCCAAGTCTGGACTTTATCTTGAAGGTTTTAAGAAAAATAATAGCATGCCCAGATTTGGGAGATGAATTGGAAAAAGTAATACTGAAGAATTGAGGCCAAGAAGGTCTGTGAGTTTCATACAGAATTCAAGAAAAGTTCAGGAAAAAAACATGGTCCAGAAGTGGAAATAACCCAATGTCTATCAACTAACAAATTAATAACTCAATTGTGGTACATGCATATATTCACCCATGAAAGGAACAAGGTAGTGATTCATGCCACCACCTAGATGGTTCTTGAAAACTATGCTAAGTGAATGAAATAGGTCATTCACTTGTATGATTCCAGTTATATAAAATTCAAAAACAGGCAAGTTTGTAGATACAGAGAGCAGATTTGTGGTCATCTAGAGCTGAGACAGATGGAAAGACTGGGGGTGATAGCTGAGGTTTCTTTTTGGACTGATGAAAATATCCTAAAGTTGAGGATGTCAGCAGTTACATAACCCTGTGAATATACTAAAGAAAAAACCTTGAATTGTATACTTCAAATGGATGGATCCCATGGTATGTGAATTGCATCTTGATAAAGTTGCTTTTTGCATAACAGAAGAGGATGGCAGAGCTATAAGGATGATTTCCAGAATTAGGTGATGTCTCAGGTTAGGCCCCCCAGAAAGCAGACAGAAAGGTAGAAATCTGTGGCTATGGACAACATCCATGGGAAAATGAAGGGAAAGGCCTAGCTGAGCAGAGAGGAGCTGAGCTGTGACGGCATCTTCACAGAGGCCGCAGACATCACACAAGGATGACTGAAGCCCTTCCCTTCCCCCACTCTGACCCATCAGTCATCAGCTCTCTGCAGGAGTGGACATGACCTTGGACTAGGTCCTCTTCAGCTCAGATCACATTCCAGACAGGAATTCAACTGAGAATCATCCATGGGGAGCACTCCTAGCTGTTGGGGAAGAAAGTGCTTCCCCAACAGGGGGTTCAGTGAAGCCGCCAGTACAAAGGTCCACTCTGGAGAAAAGTGAGGGAGAAACCAATGAAAAAAGAAAACGGCTAAATCAATCAAAGGGAAACAAGGACAGGAAAGCGCTTTAGAAATTGTTGGAAATTGAACTCTGCAACAACTTTTGCAAAATGTTTTTAATCTTCACATTCAAATTAATATGGGTTTGGCTGCCTGATGAGGATCAATAGTACTAAGCATAGATTTACACACAGGCCTAGCCAGTCAATAATATGTGTTATTAAAGCTCCCTAAATAAGTATTTATAGAGTTGGCCCAATAATCCAGTTGTCCAGAGTGATCCCCCCCCCCCCACCATGCCTGTTGGACCTCTGGAGCCCAGAAGATCTCACGGAGCAGGTCTGAAAGAAAAGGGGCTTGAAACAGCTGAGGGTGTTTCTTGCTCTCTTTGGGCTTTTTTAACAGGCTTGTAGATTGGGGCAAGGGACTAACTTCCTTCCCTCTGGGCTCTATCAGCTCTTGCAAGTATTACCTGGGGCCCTGGGTCTAGTTAGCCATTGATTTTCTTTAGGCCCTCCTTGCCCTCCGTGTCTATCAGTTGGTTTATTTTCTCCATGAAAGCAGTGCTATTTTATATTGATACCATCATCAACTCAAAAGCAAAAAGTCTTCTTGGCCCTCTCTTGGTGTTAAGGAAGTCCTTCCAGATTCAGAATTCATGTACGTTAATTTTTTTTTTTTCAGATTTTCATCTCACAAAAAATATTAAGAGATTAAAACCCCCAGAGCCCAATTCCTAAAACCACTGAGTAAACATTACTGCCTCTTCCAAAAAGGCCAGCACTCTGAGGCAGTCACCAGGCGCATCGCTGGCTGGCCGGGGCCATGAGGCATGTCTCCTGCGAGTTGACACAGACCCCGTGTAAGGGAAGAACAGAGAGGAAGCATTTAGGCAGCGCAGCACCGGCCATGGCAGACCCTGGGGACCACCATCTCTCAGGAGCAAGGGAGCAGCAGGAGAATGTAGGAGGCTGACAGCTGGGGGAGCAGGCTGGGAGAGGGGAGGCAGAGGGCTCCCCACACTTGACCCCTTTTCCCGAGTCTCCCACAGGCCGCCTGTGGAAATGACCTGCCACTGGTCCCAAGACGGAGCACGGAGCAGTGAGCCCTGAACAGAATCTGTCTTGATTAGGAAGCTCTCCCATCACAGCCCAGCCTCGCCAACCCCCCAACAACCAGGACACCCATTTCTCTCTCCAAAAGGTCAATCGATAGGAGGTATGTTTGTGCTGAGGTCACCTGGCAGCCAGTCCATCACTGCCCAACTCCGTGCCTTGTCAGCTGTCTAATGGTTTCTCCCCACTCAGCACTGCCCCCGACGTGGGGTGGCCGAGCATGGCCGGATCATCACGAATGATAAAGAGTGTCAGAAGCAATTAGGCCGCTCGGAGTGCAGCAGCCCTTCCTTGCTTTCCCCTGGAATCGGGTGAGAACACCCCCCACCCCCAGTCACTATGAAATGACTTTCTTGTCCGTGCCCAGTGCCCAGCGTGGGGCCACATCTCAGCAGGGTGGAAACCACACCTCCAGGGAGAATGTCAGCTGCTCCCCTGAAAGGAGGTGAGGGGCAGAGGGGAGCAGGGAACCAGGAGGTGCCTTGCCTCCCTGGCCCTTCCTCGTTCTCAACCTCAGTCTCCCTATGTGACACTGGGAATCCCACTGGGCCTGTGTCACTGAATTGCTCCCAGGTCAACCAGACAAGAGGAATTTAAGTGCTGATGAACTTACAATGTGTCTGTAGAAGAAAAGGTCAGAAGTCCAGAAACTGCTATCTTGGTCCAAATGTTGACATTAACTGGAAAAAAAAAAAAGGTCATAAATAAGTATTTGGGCTCACCAGGCTTCAGTTTACTCATCTGTAAAATGAGATTACACAAACCCCTTCTAGCTCTGAATGGGTGGAGGGAGCACCCAGGTGTGTCCCATTTACGGTGCTATATTTTAGCCAAGATTGAAGTGTTCCACGTGAACCGGGACCACCACTCTGGAGCCCCACTCTTCACAGATGTGGACCCCCACTCCCTGTCTGCCCAGACCTGGTTTTGTCAACCTAGATCTACTCTAATAATCCAGCTACATCCCAAGTTTCTTGAAACCAAGTGACCCTCAGCCATCCTGCTCCTGGCCCCTGGGTCTTTCTTGCTTTGCCTCCCACTCCGTGCTTCCTCCGGGCTTCTGCTCGGCTCTCTCACTGCCTGCCTGCATCTGCCTCCCGCACTGCCCTCAGGTCTCGCTGTCCTGAGTCTGCCTGTGTGAGTCCCTGGAGAACAGAAGCTGAGTCCACTCTGTTCCCTTTGCATTCATAGTTCAAAGCCATACCCGCAGCATGGCACATGTCCTATGAGTAGTCACAGATAAATACATGAGGGTGTGAGTGAGCACAGAATCTATACTCAGAGATTTCCAAATCAGAACCTCTACTTGTTTATATCTAAATAACCACTTTTCACTTTAAAACAGCGGAGATGATGCACATTACCTACCCTATGCATCTCCCTCCACACATACACACATTTTGCCTTATTCAGAGCTATTTTCAACCTCCCTTGCAGTTAAGAGAGGTTTGAAGGCCACTCCCTTGGCCACGTGACTCACTTTTCAAGAGTGAGTTGCAAGCAAAAGTCTAGTGAGTAGGAACAGAAAACCTATTGCTTTCCTGATGAAAAGATCAAGACTTTGCCAGCACATAGTGCCTTTTGCCACAGGCAACAGTCTTTGCCTGGAACTTGGAGCTGATCTCTTGAGGAGAAGCAGCCATTTTGAGGCTATGAGGACAAAAGCCCAGGCTAAGGTTGACAGAGTAGAAAGAAGGAGCCTGGCCTCTGTGAACTTGCTTGAACAGCTACCATAGCCCTGGACAACCTATTCCTGGCCTATTTTTCATGTGAGAAAGCTAATGATGGATTGGTGACCATGGTGAGGTTCTGTTATAGACAGTCAAATGGAATCCAAAGTCAATGGCTAGCTAGAAAATAAAAATATGACTGCTCATGCATTCATAAAACATTCATTGAGCACCTACTATGTGCCAGGCACTCTGATAAATGTTTTTCATACATTGGAGAGCAAATCTGAACATAATTCTATTTCCCTCCAACTAGGTGGAAATTTTCTAAATGGCAAATGCCTGTGACAGCTTTTCAATAATACTTTCAAATTGTTCTTGAATTGTCTTGGTTACTTATCTCTGGGAGGTCTATTCCCATGTATCTTGCCTCCCCCAAATCTCAAGTTGAACCATATGAAATTGTTATTTCTGTAAGTCAAAAATTTGCTGCGATTTAAGTTAAATGTCACACCTGACTCCTTAATAGGAACCATGGATTTTTCTCTGTGGTCTTGAATTGGCTCCAGCAACCCATGCAATTCACAAGGAAATACCTTCTTTGAAAGAGAGAAAAGAAAGCACTTCCTGTTCAAGGGCCTCAGTTTCTCCATCTGGAGAAACAATGAAAAGGTTGGGCTAGAATCTCTCTAGATTCTGGCTGACACCAACAGTCTAGAAAGTGAAAGGAACAGTTTGTCACTCAAGACACCCAATGCTCAGTGAGCTTGCCAACCAGCCTCTGAGCAAAAGGACTTGTTGCCAAAGGACCCATGTAAATCACAGAATCAGACATGGCTGGTCACTCAGAAATTCCCAAGAAGTCTTCCTGTCCATCCTCTGCCCCAGTAACCCCAACACTGGCTTCGCCCTCAAGTGCCCAAGTAAGAGCAGCTGAGGGCTGAGTGAGGACCCCTAGCCCCAGGCCATCCTCTGCAGGTGGACAGGCAGCCTGCATCTGTTTCCTCTTCTTTTTTAAAAAATAAAAATCATAACAAGCAAATGCAAACTGATGAGCCATCTTGATTATCAACACAAAAATATCACTATAATCAGTATGCTTATGCACTGTACCTCTACAGCAACGTGCAAATACAAAATTCCCTGGGACGGTGGCATCAAATGTCATTTAAAATGTTCTTCCTCATTACATTATCTTTTCCATAATTTTTTTCCTTAACTCTTTTGTTAATTGAGGTAACATTGGTTTACAACCCCATATGTATGATTTAGGGGTATAGGTTTAATCCTCTTCAGGTATCTGTCACCACACCATCCCCAGCATTCAAGAACACATGGTCCTTTACCCCAGAGTATTTGCCCCCTCTCTGCTAGTCCCTCCCCCTCTGGTAGCCTCAGTTCTATAGTCAGATTTCAAGGGTTAGTTTGGTTTTTGTCATTTCCTTCATTGTGTTTATTTATATTCCACACATGGATGAAATCATCTTTCTCCTCTGACTTACTTCACTTAATGTAACCCCCAGTTCTATTCATATTTTGCAAAGGGCAAGATCTCATCTCTTTTTATAGCTGAGTAGTATTCCTTTACGTGTGCATACCACATCTTCCTAATGCATTCATCTGTCATTGGGCCCTTAGGTTGTTTCTGTAACTTGGCTATTGTAAATAGCACTGCAGTGAACATAGGAGTGCAGCTATTCCTTTAAATTAGTGTTTTTGTATTCTTCAGGTAGAACGTTAGAAGTGGGATTGCTGGATCATGCACAGACCTACTTTCAATATTTTGAGCCATACAGAGGTTGTTCCAAATACCAATAATAATTTTTAAAGCTGTTGTGAAGCAACATGAGTTGAGGATCATGGAAGACAGAGTTCCAAGTTCCAAAGACACGCTAGTACAGAAATTCCAAGGTGCCTGTTTGGAGTAAGGACATTTATCCAGCGACAGAACCAATTTCCACAGGCTCCGTTGCAACCTCTCTCACCCCCATCTTTGGGAACAGCTGCTCCCTCCCCAGTCTGTCAACCACCCTTCCCTGATTAATCCATCCTCTCTGGGGAGGGCAGCCTGGCCAACAGTCCTGAAACCCCCTGCCACTGGACCATCTTGGAGCCAAGTTTCTCTGGATGAGCTCCAGGGTGAGGTACATTGAAGGGGTTAATTACACCAGTCCCCATGTCTCCCCCAGCCCAGCATATGACAATTTGGCAACTATATGACTGGTACAAGAGCAATATGCCAAACAGCTGGTGGCAGAGAACTCTGATTTATTAACAGGAGTCCCTAGGATGGCAGCCAACGTGCCCTCTTTCCAGAAAAACAGTGAAGCCCAGCATTCAGCTGATACATGCCCTCAATCAGGGCCCAGCCTGCAGGTAGGTGACCAAGATTCCAGAGGTCATGCTCCAAACCTTGTCAGTCATTTACATCTCTGGGTGATGACTGACAGCACTTCTCTTTACTCCGCCAACTGAGCCATGTATTGGAATGGAACCCAGCACAGTATGTTCGGGTGGCATTTCAAAGTCTAGGAATGCACGCCAGGAAAGGACTGGGAGCATCGAAGGCAAAGGGCAAGCCCACTGGAGTAAGGAAAGGAGCCCTGAGAAGAGAGGCATCCAAGTCCAGGGCAGCACCAGAACCTCATCCTCCCCCACCCCTCACCCACATATTCACTGGCATCTCCCACACACCAGTGAGCCACCACCCTCTCTGACTTCTGATGGCCACTGCACTGCTGGGCAGCGGAGGAACAGGAGACCAGGATGAGGGACCTGCTCAGCAGCCACTGACTCATTCATCCACTCATCCGCCCACCCATTCATCTCTCCTTCCCTCCATCCCTCACTCAGTATCTACTTACGGAGTGTCCACTCCGTACCAGGCACTTCCAAGCACTCAGGATGCAGCAGTGACCCAGTGGCACAAAGTCTTGGCTCTCACCAAGCTGTCATCTGCGTGGGGGAAGCAGCCAAGGAGCATGCTGCTAAAAGCTGCGTAAGAGATGGACAGGGTACAAGGTGAGACGTGGGAGAAGCACCTAACTCACACAGGGGGCTGGGCAAGCTTCCGTCTCCTTACTCACAAACGGCAGTGTTATCACTCGCCCAGCCAACCTCTAGAGTTGCTGGGAGGACCAGCTGTGATCATGCATCTAAATCATCAGGCAGATGTATGAAAATGTTAGCATCATTTCCATCCCAGGCTTCTTCCAAAGGACATGGGAAAGGGCCAGCAGGCAGCATTTCTGGGATTTCTGGCCATAAGTGCTTTGCAGCCTGAAACCACAGGCCAATGACCCCTCAAAATAGGTCCATCTTTACTGATTTTTTCAAGACTGGGGGTAGTTTCATGGATGCAGCCATATTCTAGGAGCCCCCCAGTTTGGTCACCTTGTTCATCTTCCAGAAGTATGAGGAATGGTGTGTGTGCAGAGGAGGAACCTGCAGGCAAAGAGCTAAGGTTCAGACTTGTCATGGGGTAGTTGGAAGGCTGGAACCACTGGCCCGTGAGCACAGTGTGTTTGTAAGTGGGCCGGCCAGAAACTCACATCCCTCTTATGGGGGAATAAAAGGGAAACTCACTCCTAAGACAAAGCAACCTCCTTGGGGCTCCATGTCTGCTCCATAGGACCTGACATGCAACACAGGACCCCTACCACAATCAATCCAACAGCAGTTTGCTAGGCCTTTGAAATAAAGTGCACCAAGAGAGAGCAGGAGATCCATCCTCACCTCCCAGTTTCAGGAACTGAGACCCAAAGAAGTGAAAGGCCAGGTGGACACCAGAGTCTGGTCTCCTGAACCAGAGCTACAGCTCCTTCCTCTTCCAGGACGGTGGCAAATGAAATAGGAGCACAGGGAAATGAATCTCCAACCCTTTACTGACTACTAGCATTCACCTAACTCCCGTAAGCTGCACTAGCCTTTATCTCTAAAATGCACCTCAGCCTTAGCCCACCTTGTAGGGCTGTTACAAGAATCAAGTAGGGTTGTAGACTTAGAGACATTGTGTGAACTCTTAGCTTTTACGGATATGGGCAGAATCACTGTTAGGACCATGGTTCCCAGGGATGGTAACCAGGGAAATGCAACCTTGGTAGCAGGAGGAACCAAAGCAGCTCACCAGAACTGAGCTTCCAGGCCTAAAACCACAGGCCACCTGGGTCTTCCAAGCCCTGTGGGAGGCCTGAGAGGGGCTCCTTTGGGCTCTGGAATGACCGTGAACATCTGATGCCAAGTCTGCAGCCAGGATATGCTCTGCAAGTGACAATTACAGCCCCCTGGAGGAATACACTGTTGCCCACTTTTAATTCCATCACAGGGATCCAGGACCATCTCTGCAACACGTGTAGGGGGGCCTGGGGCTCCTTGCTACATATTCTGGACTCAACTCCTTCCCTGGCAAGGTAAAACAACAGCCACCCAGCTACACTCGGAGTTGGGGTGCAATGTCACTGTTGTCATCACTAAAATGCGCTCAGGATCGACCCCCACCAAGTATGTCTTCAAGTCTCCAGTGTCCAATTTCTCCTAGTTTACCTAATGCCACATGCTCTGTACCAAGATGGCATCACACAAAAACAACTAGCGAGAAAAAATTCAGAGTCATCAAATTAAATAGTAAATCAGGACCGGTCTTCATCAGGTCTAAAGACTGGGGAAAGGAGTTTTAAGGGTTTTTTTTCTCCTTTTCTTCATCCAGTTACTCACACGGGCATTCCCATATTACTCTAGATCTGCCAGCTCCACACTGGTTGAGGTCCAATCAAAGGCCAACCACAAGCAAGTGCCCTTTGAAGAATCAAGTCGAGTAAGATTTTAGTCCACAGCATTTGTTCATGTTTAATGTAAGTAATTAAACAAGTGATTTTTTAAAAAAGGAATTCCAATGCCTTTGGTTAAACACATTAATATAAATGATTTTTACAAAGCTAATCTCCTAATGAGTTCAGAATTTTATATTGATTCAGTAATTACAAAGCATATTGCAAAATCAATGATAAATACTCCTGAAATTCATATTGATTGGCCAGCTCTCGTAAGATCATATTGAACAGAGACAATATGTTTAAGAGTGTAAATGTGTGTTCACGTTAACACATTCAGTGACAAATGGAAGCACAGAGGGGGACCCCAGGCCGGCGTGGAAGGGGCGCCGTGCGGTGCGTGTTGTTCACGCTCTTTCTACACACTTGGTTCTGGCTTTCAAAGCTGCTGGTTAATGAAACATAAGATTATTACTCCCTCGTGCATTTAAGTTTTCAGGTCTTTATACAATAATTAATTAGGATTATGTGACAAGAAGAGAATTTCCACTAGGAAAAGAAAAACTAATAGTACTGCTTTAACAAATGATGCTTAAACTCCTATTGACTCAACTTAATTTATTTAATCTTTCTACCTAGACCACCCTGAAGGTAATTATTCACTTTAAATACTTTTAAACTAGTATCTCTTAAGTCTGGGATTTCTCACGTAGCCACTTACTGTCTAATAAAGTAGGCTTCCTGGGAATGAAGTGTTTCAAATGATATAGAGACAGGCAAATCCACAAAGCAGATACAACAGTGTTCTCAAATGGGATTCTCAAAGCAGCAGCAGCACATCACTTAGTAACTTATTAGAAATGGGGGTTCTCAGGACTTCACCCCCAACTTTCGAGCCAGAAACTCTAGGGGTGGGGTTCAACAATCTGTATTCTCACTAAGTGATTCTGATGCCAGCCCAAGGTTGAGAACTACTTCTAAAGATCTTTAGGGTTTTCCTGAACACGTACCATATGTGCAGACCAGTCTTCATCAGGTCTAAAGATTGCGGGAGTTTTGAGGGTTTTTTTTTCCTCCTTTTCTTCATCCAGTTACTCACACGGGCATTCCCATATTACTCTAGATCTACCAGCTCCACACTGGTTGAGGTCCAATCAAAGGCCAACCACAAGCAAGTGCCCTTTGAAGAATCAAGCCGAGTGAGCTTTTAGTTCATAGCATTTGTTCACGTTTAATGTACGTAATGTAAGTAATGTAAGTAACCAAGGCACATGTTATGAGAATGCAGATGCTTACAGCCTGGTGTTAAGATGTACAGACTTGGTTCTGTTGCTAACTACCTTTAAAATCCTGGCAAGACTCAACTCCTCTGGACCTGTCTCTTCAGCCCTAAGGAATTATGTTTGGTCCAGATAATCTCTTGAAGTTGCATCCAACTCCGGATATCATTCCGTGGACCTACGAATTAGGGAAAAATTAATTTGTTCACAGAAGTTCCACTGGCAATACGATGGCAGATGTAAGAGCCCACTTCCCTGTGGACGTCCCTCTGGGGTGACATGGACTTTGATCATCTCTGTTAAAGTCACTCCTCTGAATTTCACAGTGGGAGCTCAACCCTCTCTGGAAGCTGGGAGTGACATGAAGCAGGAATGGGGGTGGGGAATATGGCCTCCCCATCCATGGGATCCGATAGGTCTCCCACCGGGTTCATAGCACTGCTCCAGCCCTGTCCTGCACCAAGTCCCTCCTAGTGGGGCCTCTGCCACAGGAAGCATGAGGATGAAAGGTTTCCCTGGAGCTGGTAGAAGGGAGCCATATGACCAAATCTTGGTTGGTTAGGAGTAACGCTCATTTACAATATCAAGAGCAACCTGAACTAGGAAAGGCAAATTCCATGTGACTAAAGGACCAGATGTGAGAGAGGCTTTTAAGATAAAAAGTTGACACCAAAGAGTGAAATAAATACTTCTCCAGAGAAGACATACGGATGAACATTGGTCATTGAAAAAAACTCTCATCACAATTTATCATCAGGGAAGTGCAAATCTAAACCACAATGAGGTACCACTTCACACCCATGGAATGGCCCATATTGAAAAGACCAGAAAATTCTTTTTTTATATATATATTTTTATTGTTATTTATGTCTTTTACATTTTGTATTCCCCTTGGGTAGCCCACCACCAATTCACCCGTGATCCATCTCCATGGTCCCTTGTGTTCTTTTCTATTCCATTTTGTGCCCTTTTCCTTCCCCCCCCCCCCCCC